>VDFB02361509.1:0-27958 GCA_007258455.2 Sequoia sempervirens
TAACATTCTGAATTCTAATTTTACATCTAGTAGAGTTAACACTATTATTCTTGGAATCACAAATATATTTACCATCATAGATAATAATCCTACCAATTATAAGCTTGTCATTTACCTTTTACTTATTCCACTTATGATATTATTCTAGAACCCAAAACTACTCAACTCTTAGATTATTGGACACAACCACTCAGTAATGACATTACTCAAAAAGATAATATCAATACCATTTCCTTGGCCTATATCCTTCACCAACAATGATGTTATTCTGATTGAAAATCATAACAATAATATCATCAGTAGACAAGGTATTTGACCTAACATGGGAAGATAGACACGATTACAAATTTTCTTAGACAAGTGATAATATAAACTTGTTTCCATAACTCTAGTTGGACCTCAAAGATTATTTTAATCCTAGGGTTAAATTACTTAACAACCAAAATTAACTAGTGAACCTTTCTCAACTCTTCAACATTTAAGTAATATATTGACTTCTCAAGTCAAGAGAGAAATATGACAATCCTCTATCACTAAGCAACCACATTAACCGAGATAATTTAAATGACACTGATTAGAAAGACTATAACGATGATATAGTGTAAAGATTTAGACATCAACATTTAGTCAACAAGATGAATAAGGAAACTCCCCAAAAAAAGACCATTGGGATGGGTAACCCTCAACAAAATGATGATTATCTTGACTAGATAAAAGATAGAACAAAACTCAAATAGGATACTATGGCCTCCTAAATTTATTGGTTACCTGGATAATTGAACACGTATAAATAGATCAACATAATTACTTCTATGTAAATAAAAGGATTCAATTGTGATTTCAAGTTTACCACTTCGTAAAATAATCGATACACAATAGGTCGAATTATTATAATTAAATTAGTGACAAGAACATTAGCCAACTAACTAAACTAGTTTCTGAACACCACCAACTTACCACACACAAAACCAAAACCTTATTTTACTATTCAATTACCCAAATCTCAAAGCAAAAACAAAGTTTTTTATAAGAATTTTTAGAATCTCCCTTTATATAATTAAGTTAATCAAAATAGACCATTACCATTATTAGTGAAATTGACTAAATAAAATGAAATAACTATAATGCTCTATTCACTAACAAGTAATTAAATTCTATCCAAAAACTAACTTACCAATCCCTAAAAACAATCTCCTCTCTTCTCATTTCACTTTCTGCATTTGAAAGTTAGTCTCTTCACCATTCTTATCAAATTGAATTGATTGATTGTTTCTCTTACAAGTGCGAAAGTGAAAGGAATTGATTTACATGCCCAAACCATAATTTGCTAATTTTATTCATTATAAGTTCTAACATAGAGTACAACTAAGACTAAAGGAATGAAGTAATTGAATAACCATAAATGTATAACTCATATTAATTCAAAAACAAATTGAACGATTAACTATTGTCCAAATTTCTTTTTGATTTACATATTAAAATATTTTTGTAATGTTAAATCTAAGTATGTCTAATTATTTAATTAATTATGTACAATGCTTAGTTTCATAACCTAAAATGACAACATCAACATAGTGATCTTAATGTTGAGAAGTTGTTGAGAGGATTTAGCATTGTTGTCAGTGATGTCAAAACTTGGAATCTAGAAGGTTGTGCTCCAGATGACATACAACAGTGATCTATCCTATTGAGTGCTATGATGTTATGTAGTATGAATGTTATCTTTGATTTGGATATGGAAGCACTTCTTTTGGGACATTCATAAAAGGCAGTTAATGAAGAATAATGAAGTCTAATCTTTTGATGTTGGCTACTGTGCTTAAAGCTTACTTCGGGTAACCTTGCTATCCAAACATTCATGTATCATGTTACAAGTTTTGGTATGTTGAATTGTGTTTATCCGGTTGATATTGAAATTGATGATAATCAAGATTTGGTCTCTATTGTGGTGTTCCCATCAGCTCCATAATATATTTCATGTAGTTCAAAGTTTGCTATCTTTTGATAATTATGTGATGTAATGAACCTATCTTATGTATGACCTATTTATGGGTCCCTTGGTAATGTGGTAAGAAGATATTTATGTGCCACCTATCTTTTGGGTTTGACACTAGCGTGTAAGACCTTATTGAATATTTCATGGTTGTTCCTCATGTCGACATGTTTTGTAATGATCTAAATTCAAATTGTGTTTGACTAACTTAGCAGAATATGAAGACATTGTGTCTGGTTGACCGAGGAGATTATGGAGGCATGGAATGGTATAAGTAAAAGTTGTTTTCGATTGATGAAATGGGAATACTAGAGTATGATGTGTGCGAGTAGATAAAAGGGTGCGAAGGAAGAAGTGATATGATTTGCAGAGGTTGTGTGAGCAAGGTGTGAAAAAGATTGTTGACCAGATTTGTTGCAGATAGATATTGTGATCTTAATTAGAATTGAATTCATGCATATGTAGATGCAACTTCATCAGTTCACTTTTTGTTAGTGAGACTATTTTGTTTCTATAATATTCAGGCAGTTAGCCCACCGACAATGAGCCTTACTTGCAGCGAGCCTTTGTAAAAATCACCTTAACTGGTGTCACCTTAGCCGCTGTCACCTTAACCAGTATTTTATAATTTAGAATTAGCATTCTCCATGGTTTTTCCCTTCTTAGGTTTCCACATGAATTATTGTGTTCATTGTGCTTGGTGTTGTTGTGTGCATTCATATTCATATCTATTTGATTATTTTTTGATTGTTATAAGCTTGATATGGATTAATTAAAGAAAAAAAAATTATTTTATGATAACTAATTCACCCTCCTCTCAGTTATCCAGAATGTTTAGCAATTGGTATAAGAGATTGGTCCCCTGGAGATAGAGCTTAACTGCTTGAGGGATATCTTGGCAATTTGAATAGATGGTAGGAGCTTATCACTTCGATGAAGAACTGAAGATAATATTAGATGATATTGAAAGCACATAATCAAAAAATGAAAAATTGAAAGAAAACCGTAAGGAAGAAAATGCTTGTATCTCAAAGCTAAGGGAGAAAATCTAGAAATTCAAAGCAAGACAAAGAGAGGTTAGCGAGGAATTAAAAGAGTCAAAGGAAATTATTGTGGATTTAAAACAAAAAATGGAAGAATGGAAGAAGAATGAAGAAAATCTCAAGGATACCATCAAACAAAAATCAAAAGAAAATGAGAAGTTAGATCAAGAGTTAAGAAGGATGAAAACAGAAGCAAGAACATGTGAAAGTAGCATAATTCTAGATCAACTCTTGTCTCTACAAAAATGTTAGAAGGATAAGGGAGGACTTGGCTTCACCGATGAAAACTCAATTCATAACACTAAGGGTGAAGACAAAGCAGTTGAAGTTGAAGCAAGATTTGGTGTAACAAGCAAGGTATGAAACTTTAGAACACCTAAAAGACCATCGGTCAGGAAACCAAATGCTCAAAGGTACTTATCATTTAATGACCATTATTTTCTATGCAAAAACTTTGGACATAAGGCTGTAGAGTGTAGAAGCAAGAAGGAAATGAGTACTCAATGCTTTAACTATCACAAGTTTGGTCACAAAGCTAGTCATTGTCGAAATTAGTTATCTAATCTGGCTAAAAGGAATGGAATGAATAATCTCTTTCATGAAAATTTCTATTTATGCCATGGTTATGGTGACAAAGTTAATCAATGTAGACCTAGGGTTCACTCAGCTAATTCAGGAAAAAGATGTTACAAGTGTAATAAACCTAGACATTACGCTAATGCATGCAGATATGCTGCTTCAAAAAAAGCCCGAAAACAAAAAGAAGGTTGCAGAATCAGATGAATCTAAGAAGGATATCATGGTTTGGAAGAAAAAGGAAATGAGTGTGAAGAACTCTTCTATGGTACCAGATCCTAGTACAAGCTCTTCTGGAAACTAATCCAACCACCTTGACTTAGGGGGAATGTTGCAATGCATATCCTATCAGTTCCCCCTCTCTAAAGTAATATTTGTGTTTTCAACATGATTAAATTTGATCCAGCTGGTGATATATGATGAAGCTTAATCCAAATGCTTGAAAAGTGAAGTACAATTGATGGCATCATCAATGTAAGTTTTTAGCGTGTAGTTCTTCATGAGCAATTAAGGTTAAAAGATGGAGTTTTCAAAAAAATTATCATAGTTTGCAAAGAAGAATTTTCGTGGAGTGATAAAAGATTGAAGAAGCTAAGCATGATGATGGAATATGTTGATAAATAATTGAGTGGCGATATTCCGTTAAGGTTGAAGGGAGTTTAGAGTTGGATGAATTTGATCATTAGAAGATGAAGGAATTGGAACTAGGGTTAAAGTCTAATGAATTATAGAATGTAAGTGCTTTGGGTATGGATTTATGGGGAGAATTTCCCCAGTTTTCCGACAAAGAGTCTATCTTGTTCCTGTTGAGTCGATTCAAGGATGGCAACATTATTTTGGAAAAACCCTATCCGATCACTAAGGAAGCCATTAAAGCTATTACTGGATTGTGTAGTGTTGTTGACCTTTCTGGGAAGAAAATGGTGAAATATAGAGACGTGGAGGAAATTACTAGCATTGACAAAGACCCCTAAGCTCTATTGATAAATACCATTTTTGATCCTATAGTAAGGTATGTTGCTTACAGTATCACTTACAAAATCTATTTTTGAAATCATGAAGGTTATACTTGGACTATTTTTGTGTATCCTGCACATAAGATGGTGAAGGAAAATAAATACTTTGACTTGTGGAGCCTCATAATGCAAAACGTATTTGATGATGTCAAAATGTCTTTGGCTGAGAGTTATCATTTCTAGTTTGGGTCTCTGCTCATATGCTTAGTATTTTACTTTTTGAGTTCGCTACCATCAAAGGAGAATGTTAATTGGAAGTCTAGAATCCTTGTTGGAAAGCAAGTTTACAGGTATCTAGAATGCATGGAAGATAAAGAAAGTGCATGCAAAGTTTATTTCTCATCCTTGCAGATGAATCTGTGCTCTGGTGTGATAGTGTCTAGTCAGTTTGAGGAGGGTTCCTCCTCTAGTAAGAAGGAGTTGGAGGTTGTCATTGGTGGTTTCCCTCTAGAACCTAAAAGGAAGAAAATTAACAAAGAGGAAGTCATTGCTATCTCAGAAGAGGAGGAAAATTCTTTGCCTAGATCAGATTCTTTTGATCTAGATGAAGTTCGTTCGATGTTGGATGAAGGTGATATGAAAAATATTGGTGAAATGTGGTATGCCTCTCTTTGGTCAGTAGGCTTAGAATTGATGGTGCCCTGGTTGATTATCTGCTCAAAAAGGGTATTACTATTTTAGATGTTTCTGACTCATTACCAGATGATTTGGTAGAAGTTGTTGAAGAAAGGTTGTTATGGGAAGGATTTGAAGGACACAAGTTCCAAGCTATGATTGAAAGAAGGTGTGTTAAATCAATTTTTTTTTTATCCAAACACATTGATGATACAAGAGAATGCATTAAGGAGATGTCTAACATCTACATGTATTGTCCTTGGTGGCCTGCTACTATTGATAATTTTAGAAGCATAATTGAAGCTATTGAATCTGAATTGAATGATATTGGGAAGTGTTTTTACTTCTTCAAAGATAAAGATGGAAAACAAAGAATAAGAGTTGGAGAGTTGCAAGCTGAGTTATTGTCTATTCAGAGACAAAGGGAAGATTTGGTTAGAACCTTCTGGTTGGTCAAAGAAATTGTTGAGGTCCAGTTGGATCATCTCTTTGGGATACTTTCTAATGCAGAGGATTGTGAACGATAGTGCTTGTCTCTAGACTGGTCATCTTCATTTATGTTGTTAACTCTACTGGACAGTATGTGTGCCATAATGGTTTCTGCAGTGCTAGCTTGGAAGAGGATTCTTCCAATTGTGAGAGAAAGACACAAGAAAAATTTTCATGTGAAAAGTGTTATTTTCACTTGATCTACTAAATATTCTTATTTGGCCCTTTTCCTTTGATGGCAAAAAGGGGGAGAAAATGAAAAGAAAAAAAAAACAAGAAGAGGTATTGAATTGCTAACAAAGGGGGAGTGCTTAGAATTTTGGAGTTTTATGTTTTTGAGTTTTTGTTGTTTTACCATCAATGCCAAAGGGGGAGATTGTTGAGAGGATTTAGCATTGTTTTCATTAATGTAAAAACTTGGAATCCGGAAGGTTGTGCTATGAACAATATACAAAAGTGATCTATCCTATCAAGTGCTATGATGTTACATAGTATGGATGTTATCTTTGATCAAAATATGACAATACTTCTTTTTGGGACATTCGTGGAAGACAGTTAATGCAGAATAATGAAGTCTAATCTTTTGACATTGGCTACTATGCTCAAATATTTCTCTAGGTAACCTTGCTATCCAGACATTCATGTAGCATGTTACATGTTTTGGTATGTCAAATTGTGTTTCTCTAGTTGATATTGAAATTGATGATAATCAAGATTTTGTCTTGGTTGTGGCATTCCCACCAGCTCTGGAATATATTTCATGTAGTTCAAAGTTTTCTATCTTTTGATAATTATGTGATGCAATGAACCTATCCTATGTATGACCTATTTATGGGTCCCTTAGTAATGTGGTAAGAAGATCTTTATGTGCAATCTATATTTTGGGTTTGGTGCTAGTGTGCAAGGACTTATTGAATATTTCAAGGTTGTTCCTCATGTTGACATGTTTTGCAGTGATCTAAATTCAAATTGTGTTTGGCCAACTTAGAAGACTATGAAGATATTGTGTCTGGCCAACCTAGGAGATTATGGAGGCATGTAATGGTATAAGTAAAAGTTGTTTTTGATCGACAAAATGAGAAGACTGGAGTATGATGTGTGCAAGCAGAAAAAAGGGTGTGAAGGAAGAAGTAATCTGATTTGCAGAGGTTTTGTGAGGAAGGTGTGTAGAAGATTCTTGACCGGATCTGTTGTAGATAGATATTGTGCTCTTAACCGAAAATGAATTCATGCATATGTAGATGCAACTTCATCAGTTCACTTTTTGTCAGTGAGACTATTTTGTTTTTGTAATATTTGGGTAGTGAGCCCACTGACAGTGAGCCTTACCTGCAATGAGCATTTTGGCAGTGAGCCTTTGTAAAAATCACCTTAACTGGTGTTTTATAATTGAGAATTAGCATTCTTCATGGTTTTTCCCTTCTTGGGTTTCCACGTAAATTCTAGTGTTCATTGTGCTTGGTGTTGTTGTGTGCATTCATGTTCATATCTATTTGATTATTTTTCGATTGTTGTAATCCTGCTCCAGATTAATCAAAGGAAAGAAAATTGTTTTATGATAACTGATTCACCCCCCCTCTCAGTTATTAGGACTGTTCAACACTTAATATCTCATACTTCATTTTAAATACTTGACTATGAAACTACTTGTTAAATTCAAAAGTTATACCATTTCTAAGATTTAATTTAAATAATTTATTCTCATCCCAATTGTTGATATTTGTTTTATCAAAACATGTTTAAACAATTCTTAATCAAGTCTAATTTGTCTCTTGATAATTTTAAAAAAATTTCATCAAACTCACTACCTTACAATTTTGAGTTGAACATTAAGACTCAATGCTTATGTATGATATATTAAATTTATTAAGTATTCTTGAATTGATTTTTAAGGAGAGATGAATTATAAAAGTAAAGGAAACACTCAAAAATAGGAAAATTTTATATCTAAACATGAATTAACTAAGTAATTAACAAATAACTAAAAAATGATTTCAAACTAACTTATGATACCTTAAATATGAGTCTTCTCAACTATTTGTCATTTTCTCTTTAAAAATTGTTTTCCACATGTAAGGTTATTTCTTGATCTCCTCCATTTTATTGTTGTTTGCAAAAGATTTTTTTTTTGTAAAATCTTATGTTGTAGTTTAACAAGAGGAAGTAGATGAAAGAAACATATTTCAACTCTTTTGTCTTCATGAAACCCTAACTTGGTTTTACTCAATTTGGTTTTTCAATTTGTTGTTTTAATTTTAAAGTAGGGAACAATAATGTTTTAATCACAACTTTTATTTTGTTTACTGGGTTGCTCTAATTTTCTAATATGTTTTTTTTAGAAACCCTTTAAATTTTATCATCTAACTATTTGTATTCCCATTCTATGTGATCAAATATGTAAGACTGTTCTATGATAGCTTTTATTATGAATAAGCATGTCAATATTTTCTTAATAAATCCTAATTGGTTACTGGGTTAATACAATTTTTGAATATAGTTTTTGAGATTAATAATTGAAAAACCCATTAAATTTTGTCTTTCAATATCATGTGGATTAGTTTTTATGATCAAATTTGTGAAACTAGTTTGAATTAGTTTATTGTTTGGCATAGAGGCAACAATGTTGTAATCCTCAACAGTTGATTAAAATCAAGTGGGTTAGGATGAGTATTTGATATATATATATATATATATATAAACTTATTATTTATTATTTCTATATAACATAAGTACCCTAGAATATACATTATAAAATTTATTTAATCAAAATTAAACATTGGTTAAAAGTGTATGTATTAAACATTTACACAACAACATCATATACAAAAAATATTTCATTAAAACTTGGTTCTTTATAAATTAATATTATCCTTTGAATTCCAAAATCCTCCATGATAACAACTAACCTTTATTCTTCTTCTTCATTTTTATCAAGTATAACTCCTTCTACCATAGTTAAAATCTAAATTACAATGCATATCTGGGTTCTTAATAACTTTATAAACCCCCACAAGACCAACATGTTTCTTCCTTGAAATCCATAGGTTGAAAGTCCAAAGATAATCTTTCTTATTCAATATATGTACCTGAAAGACAAAGATCAAAGAAAATAATCTTGGCCAATGGACTCTCATCCCAACCATAGGATTGAAAATCAATCCACCCCCGAGCTCTAATGATCACATAGCTTTCCCTTACACACACTATCACTATTCAAAAGGTTTCCTTAAGCAAGTTACACAACATACTATGCACAATGAAAACACACATAATATAATTCATCACCCTAACCCTTAAATAGTTATACATATTAAGAGAAACTAAAACATGGTGGAACTTCAACAAGACAAAAATAAACACATAGTTTCAACAAATACCTCAAAGGGATCTAGCAATACGTTGCACATAAATTCCAAAACATAAACAACATTTCATGCATCTTAAACAAAGATCAACAAAGAGGTCAACCTTACCAAACTAAGTTAAAATCCAAAAATTGATAGCCTCCTTCAATCCCTATTCTTCAATTCTTCCTCTCACACCCTCTCCTCTATCTCCACCAAGGATTCTCCTTCCCAAAAGGAGAAATCATCCCAAGGACAAGAACATAACCAAAGAAAAAAGAGAGAAGCCAAGGAAAAAAGAGAATCCCCTTCTCCTTTCAAAGAGAAGAAACATATAGAAGGGAAAAAGGAAACCAACTCCCCATAACTTCCTAACCACCAACCAACTTCAATTTTCGCCACTTTTCATAAGTGGGTAATTAGAGTGGGTTTAGATTTTATTTAAGGGGTTTTGTTAGGTAAAAGGTTTTAGCTTAATTATATTGGTAGTTACCTTTTATTCTACTCTTAAGATTTCACTTTAGTTGCATATTGTGACATTTAATAATTATATTAATTATTAAATGTCTACCTATTAGGGTTTCTTTTTAGGTTATGCTTGATCTCCTTTTAAGGATTGGTCTTTGTAAATATTCATTAATTTGTTCTGATAATAGATCTCTGATATTATAGAGCTTCAAACCCTCGTCTGTTTTTCTCTATTCTCTTCCCTGTGACAGGTATCCATTTGCATGTAGGTGTTATTGGACTCTGAAGTTGGATTTGACAACTACCATGGTATCGGAAGGACCTATTGCAGCCTATTCTTTTGAATATTTTTGGAGCTCTGAGGGTTGGATCAAGCTCACAAGTTTTTTGAGTTGTTTTTCGCGTGGATCGAGCTTATACCGTTCTTCGGTTCATTTTGGGCCCAACCGGACCTCGCCCGTTGGATTCCACGGTGCCTAAAACCTGACCACCATATAAGGCGATCCGATTTGGCCTGATTGATCGGGGAAGCAAAAATTGCCCCAAAGGCATTTGGCAATGCGACCCTGGGAGCGCGCGCCGTTTGAGTCTAAATTTCAAAAAATAAAAAAACAAAACAAAGTTTTTTGAAGTTTTAAAGCTATTTGCTAGTTCAAAGGCTAGCACCAGCGGCGCACCGCAATAGCGACCACAGCGGAAGGCGGCGACCACTAGCAATAGGCTGACCGGACGCCACCTTAACTTGATGGGCGCCCGGCCCGCCATTGACTCCCGCTGATGATTGCGAGCTCATGGGCGGTGCGGCACCACCACTCCTCCCCACCCGGTGCCAGGCACCAACACCAACCCTGTTAAGCCGCCGGACCCGGGGGCCCCTTACACCCAGCCACGAGGGCTCCTAGAATAAGTGGACTTTTGGAGTACGCTTTACCCGCGAAATCGAGCGTATTTTTTGCATACAATCTCTGTTTTGCAAAAACGAGATATCACCAGAAAGCTGGTTCTGGCGGCATTCCAATCGTGCTAGTTATTTTTTCTAATTTTTCCATTTTGCAATATTTTTTAGCAGTCAAAGTCAGAACTTATGTTTTTCACTCTCGGGGGGGCATATCTTTTTCGCGTCCGGGGCCTGGATTCAGTAAGCGAATAGGTGTTGGAAAGGTGTTGTAGTGATATTTCCAGATCTATAGTCTATTTCATTAGAAAATTTACCAAGTAAATTTTATTCAGCTTTGTGTGTTTTTACACTTTGCTCAATTACTTGGACATTCTGGCACCTACATGGGTTCTGTTTGCGTGGGATGGGTTTTATTAATTTGATCTAAATGCAGTAAGGTTAGATTTCCCTTTTTTTTTTAGTTGAAGAGTTATCATGGGTTTTTCTACTCACCCTTTAGTTGTTATTTTGGAACGGGGTAATTTTGAGTCATGGGCAAAGGGTATACTTACACATTGTAGGTGGCTTAATCTTTTTCCTTATTTGTATGACCTCATACTTGAACCAACCACTTCAGAGGGAAAATTAGCATGGGATATCATTAGAGATCACATAGTAGGACTTATATTGTCTAGTGTTGATCATGACACTGTGTTGGCTATATCAGACATTGATTGTCCTCACCCACTTTGGACACGTCTTTGGGAGATCTATGGAGACCCCAATCTCTCTCCATTCCCAGAGGATCCTACTTCAGATTGTCTCTTACCCATTTCTTGGAGAGAGAATGCACCCTTTGATCATGATACTTTAAAGGAACTTGAGTATTTAGACACCCTTACATATTCCGATGAATCAAAGGCTTGTCTCATAGTTCCTACTCTTCAGACTGAGACTTCATCAACATCTCTTGTTGTTCCTGATTCAGTGCAGCAGGGCATCATTCACCTTCTAGACATAGCTACTTTGGACTCTTATCTTGCAGACATATCTTTCTTGTTTGTTGAGTCCTATATTGCAGATTTGGAGGATTATTTTGAGGACATTCATCTCCTCTACCTTGACAGTCAGGTTATCACTATACACCCACCATTATCAGTGCATTCAAAGGTTGCATTTTAGGATTCTCCACATCTGTTTGGATTTGACATCATTTGTTTCAGTTCAGACAGCGAGATTCTTCAGCATCCTATCATGGCACACATCTTGAGACAGATTGGTTCATCACTCTTCACAGGGTTTCTTCGACATCGTCCTTTGGATCCGTTTCTTCCCAAGGGGAGGAATATCATTTTCGCTTCAGGATCTCCTTTTGGATTCTACATCAGGCATCTACCATTGTGACAGGAGTTTCTTCATTGTGGGGGGGCCTTCTTCTCTCTTTCTATCTCTCCTATGGAGACCATTGTATATGTACTTATATGATAGAAGCTGTCTATGGGGGGTATCATGTAATCCACCTCCTATCCTTCTTTCATTAGTGCATTTCATTCCTTTCTTTTCTCTCTTTTGGAGTAGAGTTTTTCCCATGAGGTTTTCTCTATTTCTCCACTTTATAGAGATTTGGTTGTATTCGGGTACCTGATCAGGCCTAGTTGCCGAGACCCAATTTTTACTTTCATGTATTGTAGTTACATTTGCTTTCTTGCACATGTTTGTAGCTGCACTTTTGCTCATCTTAAGGGGGGGTGTTAGAGTAAAGGTTTTAACTTAATTATATTAATTAAGTTACCTTTATTCCTCTCTTAAGATTTCACTTAGATGCATCTTTGTGACATTTTAATAATTATATTAATTATTAAATGTTTACCTAATAGGGTTTCTTTTTTAGGTTATGTGATCTCCTTTTAATGATTGATCTTTGTAAATATTCATTTGATTGCGATGTAGATCTCGATATTCTGAGGCTTCAAGCCCTCACTTGCTTTTTCTGTTCTCTTCCTTGTAGCGGGTATCCATTGCATCACCCGGAGTGTTCTTGGACTCTAAAGTTGGATCGACTAACTTCTACAATTTATGGAATAAAAAGACCCCTAACCCATAGACCTACCACTTAGGAAACATTTTATATGCTTAATACCACATTAAGACTTCTCAAAACATACAATAAGTAATCACATTTAAAAGGTGACTCAAAGGTCTAATAAAACAACCTTTCACACAGACACAATCCTTACAAAACAAGGTTACAACACATATCTAGAAAATACTAGAAATTCACAAGAATAACATAAGTGAAGTAGCTTTGTGACCCCTTTATCAACATTGGTCAATTTTAACATGTTTACTCAACCAAAAAAAAGGTGTCAATATTTCTCATAATCAAAAGTAATTCAAAAAAATAGTATTTGAAAAATAACCTTTAATAATAATCGACTAAGGAATTAAATCTACATAAGTAACATATAATTTAACTCTTTCTACTTGCATAATACCTTTTAGAGTCAAGCAATAATTGATCATGTTATTTAATATCAAAATATTACCACTTATCACTAATCTATTTAATCTATAACAAATACTACTACAACCAAATATTGAATATCAATCATTATCTTTATATTCACACTTACACCCACAATATAAAATCACCTAACATGATGAAATTCATTTGATATATATAATGATATTACCAACAACGAAACATCTCGATCATTGCATACTTACACAGATAAGGAATAAAACTCATCTAGCTATCACATGAAATAAAAAAAAACCACTAGTTAGCTAAGAATCAAAATATAAGCAACTTGATGTATAGGAACAATAATCACTAATGTATATAAAAGAACATAAAATATAGGACATGAACAAACGATGACTAATAGCTTCCTCCTGGAAGTCCCTAGAAGTGAAGGTAAACACAAGCACTTGTCAATAATATTTAATACAAAAATTCCCAAGTATGACAATAAAAAAATTATCTTCCAAAGCATTCTAAAATAATGGGAAACTTTACAATTTAACTATCTAATCAAAAGATAAACCATCCATGTTACACAACAATATTGTAGATGTCAATTTCACATTACTCATATGATCATAAAGGACTATACTATGCATATATAGGTTCACTTCAATCATCACTTCTTTTTCAAATAGGTCAATCATTTCACAAAATAAATTTACATTTTAAGTGATCATTCATTTCCTTTTATTATAATAATTCCTTCAATTATTCCATAAGCATCACAAAAACAATTTTTTTACAAAAAATCCACCATCGACACAACACTGAAATATCACATGGTTCAGGTGATGGGATTTATAAGGAGGGATGGTGCCAAATTCCATATCACTAATCTAAAGCAACTTCCATCATGATAATATTAGGAAAGATGGTCTCAAGGCCCTCTCTAGGACCCCTCCATACATTTCCTAGTACCTTCCCCTTGTTTGTGTAAGGGGTTTAGCCTCTAAGAAGGAAGGTACACAAGAATCACATACTAGGGTAGAATGGATTATGACCATCCCATACCGGTCCCATTTACATCCCATTCTCACAAGATAGAATTTCCCACCACATCTGCACCCCCATATGACCTGCCAGGGATCCTTCCTGGATATAACATTTTATAGAGTTCACATCACAACACATATGCTAGTAGTTCAAAGAAGCCTCAAACATAAGAAGATAAAAATAAGATTTCCAAAGTTTTGAATAAAATCTCGAGAAAGTAAAGTAAAAGAGTAAATCAAGTACAAAGGAAACATTTCAATACAAATAAAAAGTGTTTAAATCAAATTAATTCCTTGAGGAAAAATGAATACACAAATTAAATATCCAAAAATATAATACTATTGACGAAATATTAAAATAAACTTCAAAATAATACACATTATATGCACTATGTGACTTCTTCAAGCCACTCGAGGGGTGGAGGGGAATGGTGGCTCTCAAACCACTTATAATATGATGGTCTCAAACCACAAAATATCAATATAATAACCAAGCATAGTCCCACATAACCTGAGACATCCATCCAAGTAGCCATAAATCATGTATCTAAAGTAGCATGTAAAAGAAGTGATCGGTACACCGAATCTTACCCAAGGGGACATCATTCACTAACACATATCTTTTTCATCATTCTTGTACTTTTGTATTCCAATAAATATTGTATTACTCCATTGTCACAAGTCTCAAATTTTGTATTTCATATTCTTTTAGAAAATACTAGATAATACAAAATTAAACAATTGCATTCATCTCCCTCTATTTCCAACACTGCTCGTGGACCATTATTGGTTGAAGAATTACCTGTATGTAAATAAACCAACAATGATACCACAAGAACCCTGCATCTAATACTCATGTCTCTGAATCCAATCTCTGTAATATCTATAGTCCAAATGGAAGCTCATCCAAAGTTTGTGTAATGCCCTCACCAAGATTAAGCTAATATAATCCTACAAGGTAACTAAATAAGAGAAGTAAATAATAAAATAGAATAATTAAAGATAAACTACTCAATTTATAACTTGTTTGATGATAAAAATAATGATGAAGTCTTGCATGATCCAAAAGAATATTTTTCAAGTTAGATACTTTCTTTGCTAATCCAACAATTGTATTCACATGAGGGAATAATAATAAATGATAATGATATTGTCACTAAGGAATTTCACAATCATTAATTTATGATGATTTTGATAATGCACACACCCAATGTTAATATAAAAAAAATGAATGATTTTTTTTTTTGAAATCAAACATTGCTATTCCAACTTTACACTAATTGTCAACGTCATTTATATTCATTTAAACTACACAGAAACATGGAACATACTTTGATATGGTTGGTATTAAATCTCCACAATAACATTAACTTATCCCCCCAAAGATATTATTACCATTAAATCAAAATAAAATAGGACATCTAAAATTGTTAGTGAAGGTAAAATCAAGATTACATAAAGGTTGAGATATGTAATAGAATCAAATACTAAAGATGCATCGTAAGTGTTGAACCAACCTTAATCTATTTACCTTTCCAAGTGAGTTATTTAATGTCTAATCATTAGAAATGAAGAAAAAAATTTAAACAATACTTTAAACAAATATTACAAGCATAAGAATACATGAAATAACCTAACAAGAACTATACCATCCAATATTGAACACCCTATCATTAAAGGACTAATAACTCAACAACTTGAGATTGATTATGTATATTTATAGTATACATGCACAAGTTAACATATACACATAATTCATGACTATTTAGTTCGCTAATGTTTGTTACTAACTATAATTTAATGGATTTAAAAGCTTTAATGTTTTATTTCACAAATTAAACCTTATTTATTTACTTCATAACTCTACCCAAAAATTCCTAGGTGATTTCAATTGCTTAATATACCTAGACTCTTCTATGGTAAGTTGTTTGAATCACTTTGATATAAATTAGAATATTCTTATTCTTGGATTAAATGTTTTAGTTTTAAAGTAGGAGATGGTAATGTTTTAATCATAAATTCTATTTGGTTTACTAGGTTTCTCTAATTTTTGGATATGTTTTACAAATATTGTATTTATATAAACCCTTTAAATTTTATCATCTAACACTTTGTTTTTCATTATGTATGAATAGATTTTTAGCACTATTTTATGACAAATTTTTATTGTGAATAAGGATGTCAATGCTTTCTTGATAAATCATAATTGGTGATCTGTGTTAATGCAATTTTTGAATATATTTTTCTGAGATTAATAATAGAAAAAACCATTAAATTATATGCTTCAATAGCATGTTTATTAGTTTTTATAATAAAATACATGAAACTACTTTAAAAAAAAAAATTATTTGGCATAATGGTAGTTGTTGGCATATGGCTTCTGGTGTTGTCATTGATGGCAACCTAAGTCATTGATCAAGTCCGCACTACAGTATTTGACCATACTAGAAGATAGAGTAAAGAACAAGGTATCCAACTAAAGTTGAAACTATCAATCTATTTGCATTTACAAGTTTATTAGTTTGGATTGTGGATCTCAGGGAAGGTCGATGGGTATCTGGAATGTCTAATCCTTGAGTTTTGTGCTGTCGTATCAAGTGGTGTACAAGTTGGGAGATCCGATGAATTGATTTTTTGTTCAACAATGCTAGAAGGCCGACTATGTGAATATGGGATGTTGCGGATATTCAAGGTGAAATTATTTGGAGTATTTTCATATTGAAGATTTTGTTTTGGGTCCTCACTATGCTATGGCTGACTTTGGTGGATGCGCATTAAATGTTATTCATGATTTGAGCTAGTAGTTGGTAAATATTTTCTATTTTATTGAAGCTGACTTATAGCGATTGAATAATTGGTACCAGATATATATAAGAGATCAGTTATTTCATTTTGGTGTGTGTTTGTGATGTGTTGATGTATGTAGCGAATGTTAGAAGGTTAGTTGAGAGATTATGCATAGTTTCACTTGTGTAATAGAGGATTTTGTGAAGTGAATTGAAGCATAATAGAATGAAGTGCTGAATCAGATAAAAGGTCCAGATTCTAATCCATGAGCCTAACCAAAACTGTAATCAGGAATTTGTAGATGCTACTTTCTCAGTTCAACCTTTTTGATGTAATTCAAATCTTTTGTAATGTAGTGAGCCTTCCCGATTTTGAGCAGTGAGCTCTAGGTAGTGTGCCCGAATGCAAGTGCATTCCCGTTTTGTTAAACATTTATATTTGCGTACTCAAATTGTGGAATGTCCTCCACCGTGCTTTTTCCCCTAACAAGGTTTCCACATAAAAATCCTTGTGTTATGGTGTTATGGCTTATTTTTTTATGTTCATGCATCTTTCTTTTGATTGAATGTTGTTGTCACTTGAGAGATCAGGTTAATAAAGTTAAAAATTTCACGACACTGATTCACCCCCCCTCTAAGTATTGCTTGATTCCAACAATTGGTATCAAAAATAAGTTCCTCGGAAGAAGATTAACAACTTGAGGTGGATTTTGGAATGTAATGGACTTTGGAAGTCTTCAGCAATAACTTTTGGTGGTGCTTGATGATCTTGACCAGTCCAAAGCAGAAGTCCAGGAATTGAAAGAATATCTTAAGGATGCTGAGAAATTCATTTAGAAATTGAAGGATCAGATTATTAAGTCCAGGGAGAAGAGAAAGGATCTCTATGACTAGATTAAGCAAAAAGAGAGCAAAAGCATGGATGATGTTCACCTGAATCAAACCTTGAAGGAAATAACTGGAGAATATGAAAAGCTTGCTAGAGACAATGCTACCCTAAATCATGAGATGGAATCTATGGTGATGAAGATGACTAAGGAGATTGAAGAAAGTAAGAAGAATGAGGAAAAACTTGTCTAGTCCCTAAAAGAAAGATCTAATGAATGTAACAAAGTTAATGGAGAATTCATTCATTCAGAGATTGAACTGCAACAATCTAGAAACAATGAAGAAGAGCTTGAAAAATAGATTGTTATTCTCAGGGACAAACTTGCTACTGCAAATGAATACAAGGAGAAGTTCAAGATTAGCTCGGTCGGGTTGATGGAAACTGACTCAAAGGTCAAGAATGAAGTAAGGTCTTAGATATAGAGAAGGAAAGTTCAAATTTGGACCACAAAGGAATTTCAAACAAGGAAATCGTGTGTACAAAGCAAAAAGACATTCGTTACCCTAATGCTCAAAAGTTTAATGGATACTATTTTTTCTTGCAATAAATTTGTGGTCATATGGTTTGCTTCGATGTAAATGAAATGAAATCAAGTGATCCATCATTCTTGGTCCAGTGTTTCAATTGCAGCAGTTTGGTCATAAAGTCAAATGAATGCAAAAATATGATGGACAACTCTTATAGAGATGTTAGATATTATGCATGCAATAGATTTGCGCATATTGCTAACCAGTGCAAATTAAGAAGAAATCAATGGAATGACTAGTCTAGACAAGGAAATGTCATGTGTTTTAATTGCAACAAATACGGTCACATTGCAAGACTCTACAAAAACAAGAATATTGATAGAAGAGGTCTAACATACAATGGGAGAAATATGCAGAAAGGTGATAAAGGAAAAGGGAAAGTGATTGTGGATGAAATAAAAGATCAAATGAAGAAGACATGGGTGAAGAAGAGTCCCTCTATTGCAGGAAATGAGCTACCACTAGAACCTGCTTCTAGTAATTCCTCCAGGAATTAGTTTTAGGCCTCTGGCCTAGGGGGAGTTGTCAAGAAAATCCTTCAAACCCCTTGCTGGTAATTGACACCGTGATATGGATGAGTGTCCTGATTGCACTGATGATCTACATATGCTGTTGAAATAGTTGGAAATAGTATTATGTTGAGTTGAAGGTCCGCAAAAGAGTTATCTTTCACAGTATAAGGAAACAGGGTATCTGGATAAGTTAGGGAAAAAGCATTTATTACAACAAAAGTTAAGTATGAGAGTTATAGAAAGCAAGTTGAAACCCTTATTTTCCACTTTATATCAAAGAAAAGAAGAAGGAGAGCACTCTACATCAGAATTTTGAAAGCGTACTCGGTGGCAGAACCCTAATTCATTAGGTACTTCAGTTGTATTGAAATTCAGTCTAATTTGGTGTGTGGTTGAAGAACTTATTGTGATTTCTTTTAGGTTTGATTAGGAGTGTTAGCAGTAAATCAATGAAGACAATGAAACCCAAAGATCTATCAAGTACAAAGGAAATTAACCAATAAAACAGTTATACCTATAAATCGAGTTTTCCATGATTACCTCCATAGTACCTTCTTGCTTGCTGGATAATACTTTTCCCTCAGATTCATTGTGCGAGCAATCTACAAATGTCTAAGTCCTACACCAAGCTTTGAAGGATTTATGCAATGTCTAAATGCCTATGCCTATGACTATGATTGCCAATGTCTATGCCTAAACAATGCTAAAACTTGATCAAATACAAATAATAATTGCAATGAGAAGCCTAAGTGTGCAAGTGAATAAGTAATATGCCTATAATATGTCTACTCGTGTGTGTGTAATCAAAAAGTGAGAGGAAAATAACATTTTATAGAAAATGCCATTTCGAATGGACGGGTGAGATTGACTTCTAAGAAAGACCTAGAATGGGAGGTCGGATTAAATCACGAGAATCTAATCGAGTTTAGGGAAAATTCATTAATCAGCGGTCAAGATAATGTCTCGAGATAATTGGATGTGATTGGAGAATAAATGAAATTAATTAGAAAAGCCAAAGATTTTTGAAAATCAAGAAGATAAAGTACGCCTAATTTGTAGAGATTTCCAAGAAGAAGATAAGTTGAGCCCGAAGTTGGTGCAAAATCATGTCTGCTCGATTACGATTTTTTAGAAGATTAGTTTCCATTTTGAATTGAGTTAATTCAAATTATGGATTTTGTGAAATAATAAATAATTGATTTTCCAATTATTTACCAAAGTGAACTATCAGTTAAGATTGTGATGACATTTTAAATAAATTCATTTATTTAAAATGAGAGGAATATCAAATTGGCAATTAAATAATTAAATTTAATTATTTAATTTAGCAGATAAGATTAATTAATTAAATAAATTAATCAATTCATTTAATTATGACAGTTAGTGACATATTAAATAAATAAATAAAATTTATTTATTTAATAATCAGGAAGAAATATATGACAAAGGGTAATTAAATAAATTAAGAATTTTATTTAATTAAGGGAAGACTCAGACAATTAATGACGTATTTAATAAATAAATAAAATTTATTTATTTAATAATCATGAAGAATAAAAGGACATGAATTAATTAAATAATTATGGATTATTTAATCAATAGTCGAATGTGGACCAAGGACATAATTAAATGTCATAATTATGCTGGAATTGAAAGAGGTAAAAATGAAGCTTACTTGGAGCCTAGGTCATTTTAGGTGTCTACATTTTGCTACTCTCTCTTGTCATAATGTAGCATGTTGCATTGTGACAAAGATAATAAGTCAAAATATGCCCCAGTAAAGGTACAGAGTATCATTGCCCCCTTGGGAAAATTTTCAAATTTTGGGTCGGCGACAATTTTTTTTGTAAAGGGTCCCGATAAATCAATTTGATGGCCAAAAAAAGAATGGCGCAGTCGGTTTCGAATTTGGACATGTTTAAGACAACCTACGAAGCAGTCAAACCTAGTCAAATGATCTTCTAGTATTAACCTTGGTTGAGAAATGTCATTTTGACTTTATAAATAGGTTGACAAAGGGGTAAAAGTCAATTCATTTCTACTATTTACATTGCAAATTTTGAGAGCCGAGTTGAAAAGGAATTGCAATGAGGATGTTGATTCTAGTGATGAAGGCATCCGACAAGATCGTATGGACATTAGAGACGACCCGGATTCTCTAGTTTCATTTTAATAGAAATCTGAAAGCTTTTTCTTATTTCTCATAGTATTATGCTTTTTAAGTTTAGGATTTTATAACCAAAATTAGATCTTTCTTTATAAAATGCCCCTACTAAAAAATGCAAACACATTGTTTTGATGTTTGGCCTTTGACAATCGAACCTACAAGACCAATCCCGGATTGGTAGTTTTAGTGTTGTCTTCAACCCGGTAACCCAGCAAAGGCTGCAAATCTTACGGTCAATATGAAAACTATGCTAGAAGCGGCATGCGAAATAACGGGTTAAAAAGAAATCGCGAGAAAACAACAAAAATTGAAAGTAAAATAATAGAAAAATTTGCTAGGCGATTGTGTCCGCGATAGAGTGATTAGTCTTTACAGCGTGTATCGGTCATCTCGATGTACCAAATGCAGCTAGCAGGAGTTGATTGCATCACGATAAGCGATTGCAGTTTTTCCTTGTCGGATGCATCAGCGACACATTAGATGCATCGCGATTTAAAAAGCGGTTCAAATGCGGCTCATTTTCTCACGAAATAGTAGAAAACACAAAAATATACGGAAATAACGGAAAAAATGGAGTCGGGTTCACCAATGTAGATAGGGTAAAAAGTGCGGCAGTTAGGTGTAATGAAAACAATAATCTGGTAGATCTATCAAGCACAATAAATCTGAAACAACACAAAAATCACAATAAGAAGCACAAATGCAAACCCGATCTCCATGCTTCTTCGGTCAAATCTCCATTGTAACACCTCCACATGAGAATGCGAGATTTTGAAGGGTTGATAATGGAGGAATGTTGAGTGCTCATTCCTGCAGCATAACGACTTGATGATGAAAATGGAAAATGTAGATAGAGATAGAAGACTGATTTTGACAGAGTCTGGATGCTAGACGAATCAAACCCCTAAATGGATTGTGAGAGGCCATATTTATAGAGCTGTGACGTTGACGAAGATAAGATTTGACAAGATTTGACAAGGATTTGATTTTTGGCAAAAGAGGAAATACTACAAGATGAGATAAGATTTCAAAAAAGATAGAAAGATTTCATTTCCTGTTTTAAAGGAAATAAATCTTAGAAAAGATGAAGGATAATTGATGAATTATCTAATTAAATAAATTAATTAGATGCACATGAGTTCAGTTTGGAAGCGAAAGATCTTTTTAGGATTTTATTAATTAAATAAATTTTGGATTTATTTTAATTAATATTAATTATGATTTCATTAATTAAATAATATAAATAATATAAATTATTTAATTAACATTAGAGGAATAGATAGATTATGAATAATTAAAATTAAATAATATAAATTATTTAATTAACGTGAAAATGGATAGATTATGAATATGAATTTAATTAAATAAATAAAACTTATTTAATTAAATAGATGATGACATGGGTACCTAGGGCAAAGCATGCTACAAGATGCCTAAATGATGTAATGCCGAGACAGGTGTTGTAAGAGGACATTTTTGGGTGTCTACATTTATTTCAAGAAATGTGTACGAAAGGTAAAATGGAACAAATCAAAGAAATGATAAACCTAGATGAGTATAGTAGTGAGAAGATTATAGCTGCAAGAAACATGTTCTCGCACAATGAATTGAAATGGTTAAAAGAAGCAAAACACAAAAGCTTGGACATTTGGAGTGAATTTCCCTATTTCGTAAACACAAAAATGGTCAAGTTTATTCTAGATAGATTGAACGATGATATTCTAACTCTAGATAAACCCTAACAAGTCTCAAAAGAAGTGATTGGAATTGTAACTAGGTTATATAAAGTTGGGGATGTGCCAAGAAAGAAATCAATCTGAAATAAATAATTTGAAACCCTAACTGGAGTAATTGGAGACCAAGGGGCATTGATAATCTCAAAAATTAAAGATTCAATGACAAGGTACATTGCGCATGGAATATCCTACAAAATCTTTTTTAGAAACATAGAAGGTGCAACTTCAACAGATGTTGCTTACATTTCACACAAGATGATAATGGAAGATCAAGATTTTGACCTTTGTAGATTACTAAAAGATCAACTAATGGAGAACATGCAATTGACAAAGAAGGAATATTACCCTTTCAGGTTTGGTACTTTGGTTATATGCCTCATGATGTATTTTTTGAATTTTTTACCACTTAACAACAATGTAGTATGGGAAGAGAGTGAACTAGTTTGCAAGAAGATTTACATATACTCTAATAATTTGGAAAAATGTGATCAAGTATATGAAAGTTTCTTTAAGGGGTTTGCTAAGAAATTTTGGGTCAATTGGTATTTCCATTCTAGTAAGGGAACTTGAAGTTGGCTCCTCCTCTGGTGAGTTGGAAAGAAAGAAGAAAAAAGCAAAATAAATTATTGTCTGTACTCCACCAACATGCAAGACTCCAAGAGTTGAAGAGAAAGGAAAAGAATAGGTGATTGTGGATATACCAGATGAGGAATCTGATAAGGAAACTAAGGACACCCAAAGAGAAGAACTGGAAATAGCTGAATCGGGACAAGATAAGACAATAATTGAAGAAAGTGAAGAAGAAGGTGTTTTAACCAAAGAAGAGCTATTGCAACTTATTCATGAGGAAGATGGAATGCATAAAATTGTGAACATATGATCTATTAGACCTTCATATGAGTAGGACATGATCTTAAGTGTACTAAGTGCTCATCTAGTGCACAACCATATCAAATTAGAGAGTTTGTAGAATATGTTGCCAGAAGAGATGATTGAATGCATCAAGGGAATCATGGACTTTGAGTTTCAGGACAAGGAAGAAGAAAAATTAATCCTGTACCTAAAGAAGTAGTACAGATTGTCACTTACCAAACTAAAAAGGCACATGAATCAATTAAGGAAATGCATAAGCACAAAAAAAAACATCTATAACTACTATCTTTGATGGCCTCATGCAATCAACAAGTACAAAGAAAAGTTGGAACACATTGAAACAAAGTTGAACAGTATTGGAAATTTTTTTAACATGTTTGAGGATCAAGATGGCACAGTTAAGAAAAGGATTCAAGAATTGCAGTCAAAGCATACAAAAACTCAAATCACCAAAGACAAGATTGTTGAAACCTTTTGGAAAGTGAAAGACATAATAGAATCTAGGCTAGAACAATTGATTGAGACACTAAAGAAAGGAGAAATATTAGAAGAAGGCATCACCATTCTAGAATCCCTCATTAATATTATCAACCAACCATATGAAAACAAGAGCATGATCATAATCATCGGGATTGCAGAAGAAGCATGGGAGAAGTTTCTTCAAAGATGAGGAAAAGTACAAAATAATTTTTTTCTAACACATGTGCCGGTTTGTTCTTCAAAAATTTGAATCAGTTTTTGCATCAATAAGTTTTTGATTACACTTCATAGGGGGAGAGAGAAAAATATTTTATTATCTTTTTGTCATTTATGTCAAAGGGGGAGAGAGAGCAGTGAAAAATGCCTTATCAAATTCAGGGGTAGTTTTTGTCAGCTATGGCTTTTTGAAGTCTTGAAGGTTCCAACACTTAGTCATTTTTCACTAAGTGTTGCCATCAATGCCACAGGGGGATATTGCTGGCATATGGCTTCTAGTGTTGTCATTAATGGAAACCTAAGTCATTGATTTGATCCGCATTGTAGTATTTGACCATACCAGAAGATAGAGTAAAGAACAGGGTATCCGATTGAAGTTGAAACTGTCAGTCTATTTGCATTTACCAATTTATCAGTTTGGATTGTGGATCTCAAGGAAGGTCAATGGGTATCTAGAATTTATTATCCTCAATTTTTGTGTCATCACATCAAGTGGTGTACAAGTTGGGAGATTTGGTCGATTTAGTTTTTGTTCAACAGTGCTAGAATGCCGACTAAGTGAATATGGGATGTTGTAGATGTTCAAGGTGAAATTATTTGGAGTATTTTCATATTCAATATTTTTCTTTGGGTCCTCACTATGATATGGATGACTTTGGTGGATTTGCATTAAATGTTGTTCATAATTTTAGCCGACAATTGATAAATATTTTCTATTTTATTGAAGCTGACTTATAGCGATTGAATCCTTGGTAGCGAATATATATAAGAGATTAGTTATTTCATTTTGGTGTGTGTTTGTGATGTGTTGATGTATGTAGTGAATGTTAGAAGCTTAGTTGAGCGATTATGCACAGTTTCACTTGTGTAATAGAGAATTTTTTGAAGTGAATTGAAGTAGAACAAAGTGAAGTGCAAAATCAAATAGAAGGTCCATAATCCGATCCATGAGCCTAACCAGAATTGTAATTATGAATTTGTAGATGCTACCGATTCAACCTTTTTGATATTCGACCTTTTGTGATAGAGCTTCCTAATTTTGGCGGTGAGCTCTAGGCAGCATGTGCTTGAATGCAAGTGCATTCCCATTTGTTAAACATTTATATTTGAGTACTCAAATTGTGGATTGACCTCCATCGTGGTTTTTCCCTTAATAGGATTTCCACGTAAAAATCCTTGTGTTATGGTGTTATGGCTTATTGTTTTATGTTCACACATCTTTTTTTTGATTGAATGTTGTTGTCACTTGAGAGATCAGGTTAATAAAGTTAAAAATTGCACAACACTAACTCACCCCCCCTCTCAGTGTTGCTTTATTCCAACAACAACAATATTGTTGCCTCAATAAAACCATCTTGTTTCTCTCTTGAAATCCACTGGATTAAATTCCTTAGATTTTCTTTCTTATTCAACACATATACCTGAAATACAAAGATACACAAAGAATAAAAAATAATATGTGCCAATGGTCTCTCCACCCAACCATAGGATTGAGATTCAATCCAACCTTGAGCTAGGGTCACATAGCACTTCCACATAATACTTCCCACATAGGATCCACAATCCAAAGTGTAAGATAAAAAGTCCACATTACTAAACTTAACACATTAAAGACACTAATCACAAGGGCTCCTAGAAATTTTTGTACTTTATATACTTTGCACATCATAACATCTTGCATTGATATTTCTTTATTTTAACACAAAAGGTTATAAATGAAAATAAACTAAACAAGGTGGAAGATTCAACCAATGCAAACCCCAACACACTACTTACAGCAACACATGAAATTCAATATCAAATTCCACATATATTTTGTTATAAGCAAGACCAATATGACAAAAAAACTCATTACAAATCAACAAAGATAACTAAAAGGTTAGACCTCACCAAGAAAGTTTTCTATCCAACTTGAGGAAAAATCTCTTCCATTTCTCCTCCTTCATTACAACATGGTAAGAATTCAAAATGAAGAATGAAGAAACCAAACATAAACTCAAGAACAATCCAAAAAATCCCAGAGAGAAAACCCCCTCCTCCACATAAATAGAGAGAATAAATGGAAGGGGAAAAGAAAACCTCTTTTGAAACTTCCTAATAACCCTTTTAAATCGAATTTTCGTCATTTCTCAGAAGTAAGCAATTAGAGTGGGTTTTGAACTTTATAAAAGAGATTTTATGGAGTAAAAATACCACTAACCCATAAACCTATCACCTGGGAAATATTTTAAACAATTAATATCACAAAAGGACTTCATAAAACATAAATTAAGTGACCATTTTAATAAAATGAATCGAGAGACTAATAAAACAACTCTCACATACACACAACCTAAACCACACAAAACAAGGCTAAATCACATACCCATGACAAGACTAATATTTCACAAGGATACAATAATGAAAGTAGCTATGTGACCCCCTTATCAACATTGGCCAATTTTTACTTGTTTACTTAACCAAGAATGTGTGTTTGTATTACTCATAATTAATAATAATTTAAAAAAATGACATATGAATTAAAAATTCCAAGAATAATAATCAACTAAGAAATTAGATCCACTAATCTACAAAATAACATACAATTTAACACTCCTTACTCAAATGATACCTGCTATGGAGTCAAGGAACAATTGAGTGAATACTATCTGTTATCAGAATATCACCACTTATGTCAATAGAATATTTAACTTATAATACATACTACTATAAGTAATATTGAATATCAATAATTGTCTTCATATTCATACCTACCCACATCTATGATATGTAATCACCTAATATAATGTAATCCACTTAATATACATAGTAATATTACCAATAACATAGCATATTGATCATTACATAATTACATAGACAAAGAATGGAACTCGTCTTACTATCACAAGAATTCACAACAATCATTAGATAGGATTAGTCAAGAATATGAACATCTTCATGGTGTAGCAACAATTGTCACTCATGTGTACTATCAACATGAAATAACAGATAAATCATCAAAAACTAATAGGATCATTAAGGTCACAAGGAACGAGGTCTTATAGTTTGGCACACCAGATCCATCCTCGACCTATGGGATATAAATCAAGGAGGAAAATAAAAAGGTTTTACACTATGGACCAAAAAATGTGGTGCTCAAAGGGGGAGGAGATCCAACTCAATATTCCAAATGGGAACATGATTTCATACATTTGTCCACTGTCTAGCACAAGGACGCATCACAAAAGAATCATAACGCTCCAATGAATGGGGGACTCCCTCCACCCCTAATACACTAGCAGAGCCTTCTTCGAATGGGGTGGTCATTACTAGGGGAATTCCAACACACAATAAAACATGAAATCTTATCAAAACACATAAATTAACACAAGGGTATACACAAGTAGATCATCTCAAATGTCAACCACACCCTTATCCCAAGTTGTATACCCAGTATCCCAGACTTGAGTCATAGACATTAAATTCACTGGTTTCTCACACACATATAATAATGCACTGTTTAAGCCTTTGAAACACCCATTTAAAAAAACAAACACTTAGCACTATCAATGCTTGAATCGGTTTACACTTGAAACAGTTACCAACATCTAAGCACATCACTATCACATTGGATTTCAAAGAAGGAATTTCATATAGGGGGAGTAGGGGCTTTACCATACATGGGGAAAAACATTTGAACAAATATCATAATCAAATCTCCACCAAAAACTCCACATAATTCCACACCAAAACCAAAACTCCACATTGGTGCCACACCACAACCAAATCAACACCCTTATTCCTTGCAACAATAAATCTCCAGAAAGTATAATGGGATACTCATATTCCTATA
>VDFB02361511.1:0-47937 GCA_007258455.2 Sequoia sempervirens
ATCCAGGGAGAATCAGATGTGGAAGGGGGTTCATCATTCACTAATGCAACATCCCTAGAGGAGAGTGCATTGGAATGAGGGGTAGACTCATTATTCACAGATGTATCATCTCTAGAAGAGGGTGCATCAAAATGAAGAAAAGGTAAGGTAATATTAAGAAAGGTATCAATGATTCCATCTTCTTGTGACAAGATATCGTCTGAAGCAAGAGGACTTTTGTGAGAAGGATCAAAGATACCAAGTGACATGGGAAAATCCAAGTCACCATCACATGCATGGAATGGAATATCATTAACATTCTCAATAAAATTAGATACTGAACTAATGAAAGAAGATATCAAATTCATTATGATTTTTTCAGTATTTTCTATGTTCTAGTAATTTGCATTTTCGGAGGTCGTTGGAGCAAAATTTGAGGTCAGAACTTGCGTCGGTGCCTAATTTTTTTTTACCAAAGGCACTTGTATTTTAGGCATTGCACTAGTTCTCTACAAGACCTTTCCAATGGTACAAATGGTTTTGAATTCTGAGCACCGATTCAAAAGTTATGACCCCGCTAAGTAGGGGTAAATAAATTCCTAGTTTTTTCAAAAAACATACCCGTTTCACGTTGGGTTCACCAAAAATGTAGAAGAGGGGGATTCACTACTCACGAGTTCTCTTCTTTTAGAGAGCCTCACAGGGCGAGCTACCCTAATCTACCTCAATGGAACAACATGGAAGTTTTAGAATCCGAAAGAGCAGGTCACAAAGATTTTCTAGACAACTAACAAGCTCTTGGCCAAATGATGTCAGCGTAGAATACAGATGACAATGTGGCGTGCTGGTATCTTAGAGACGTGTTGGCATCTCGTACAAACCAAAAAGTGAGTTTATCTCAGAAAATGGCTAGAGTGACTACTTCTACTCGAATTGCTAAGAAATCTTAAAATGTAGGAAAGTGACATAATTAAAATAGAGTGAAGTAAAACTAATAAAGATAAGAAGAAGAAATGAAATAAATACTTACAACCATGCAAGTGATGAAGCCTCCACCAAATGAATGTCTTCAAAGCCTGTGTGTGCAATATTTGGAGAGAATTTTGGAGCTGTATAGGGGTCTACCTTAGTCAAACCCCCATTTTGGTGTTCCCACCTCCACGGACAGCCAAGAAGATAGAGGGAAAGAGAGAAATGAACAAAGTGTGCGGGGAAAGAAAAACCCACTTAGGAGTAGAATCTGCACCACCAAATAAGCATGTGATAAAAGAAAACCCTAGTCAAGGAGGAGAACCCATATCACAAAAGAGGTGATAAAAGAAAACCCTGCTTGAGGAGGAGAACCCGTATCACCAAGTATGCAAATAGTAGGGGATATGGAATCCCAAGATGCTCACAAGCATGAAATACAAGAAATAGAGCTGCAAAGAGTGTTGTAAAGGGAGCTTGAGAGAGCTTGGAGCTACTACAACAAGTTCTATGAAGCTATGCAAAATGATAGAGATTGGAATGAAGCTATAAATGGAGGAAGAGTTGCAAATGAAGTGAAAAGACTAATTTTAAGGAGAGAAGAGAAGCAAAAAGAAGCTTCTCGAGTGGTTACAAGGAATCTCGAGCTGTTTCCACTGAAAAACTTAGCTGAAAAGTGGAAAACATGCTAAAAAATGGTCATCTAAGCATTGACACATCACATGACACTAGCGTAGTGCACGAACATCTGTGCGACGCGCTAGTGTCCAGACATGTCACACTACAAAATGACGAGAACGGGAAAATCTTAAAGTTCGATGTAAAGCTGATGTACGAAGGGTAGCTGTTGAAAAGGGGCGCTAGAGCATCCTGAGAGGGGAAAAGGCTAATGCAAGGGCTAAAATGAGCCTACTCAAGATGATAATGCAGTGGACACTAAAATGGATGCAAGAATGTACACGAAATTGCGAGGGGTGCAATTTTATGCTTATACACTTAGAAAGATGTTGAAGGATACATTGAATTATTGTTGAAGAATCCTAAGGACCCCTCCTTGCCTAGACATGGTACATTTTAGGAAAAATCAATTGAAGTGCACTTGGAAACATCAACACCAGCAAGGAATAAAAGAGTAAAGAAGTAAGTAGAGTAATACTTTGGATTGCATGGTCTTTCAAAGCAAGAAGTAGACAGGTTAAGAGAAATTGTTGTAGAAAGGGGTGCTAAAGCAACTAGTACAACTGGTGAGTCCTTCAGATGAAAAATATTAGGAAGAAAAGCTTCCACCTTTTCCTCTACATTTCCAAAATCATCTGGTACAACTACCATCAAAGGAAAGAAAGTGGAGCCTAGTGCCCCAGTAATAGAAGATGCAACTTCACCCTACGGACCTAGAAAATGGACCACAAAAAAGGAAGAATATGCCTCTAGTAGCACCCCCTACTACCTTTGAAGGAGGAAGAAACAAAAAGCATACAGGGAAAGAAACTTTAGTGAAGTTGTAGAGGAATAGATTGAATTGGGAATTGAAGAAGAACCACAGTTGACAAGGAAGAGGAGAAGTAGTTTTGCTACAAGCGGTGAAGGTGCTTCACAGGATGCAAGCACTAGAGCAAAGAGGTCTAAGGTTGACATCATGAACACTTCTAAACAAGAAGAGATAGAAAAGGAGAAAGAATCATTCACTATTCACATCCACAAAAAATATAAGAAGAAGAAGAAGAATAAATGGGAGGAAGGCACTTCAGAGCCAAAGAAGAAGACAAAAACTCCTCCAATAAGAGCTCACTCCCCAATAAAGTTTGATGCTTTGGTTAATAATTGGTTAGAACATGATGGTCTATTAGAAGCAAATACAAATTTGTATGATTAAGTAGATGAGGAAGACAAGAAAACAATAATTGAAGCCATCATACAATACATCATCATTTTAGAAGCGAACATGAATAAAATTAGAAAGAAGGTACTGAGTGTCGTATGGGAGGCCTTAGTGGAAAGAAGGCAAGAAGCAGTTGAAGCAAATGATAAGATGAAATCTAGTGCTCTAGAGGAAATTGGATCCTCTTTATCTGAAAATGACAAAGCCACATTGGTTGAGGTATATATAAAGGAATTCAGAGTGAAGCAAAGGGTCACCATTCTAATGGGCAGAGAAAAGGATAGTACATAAAAGTTAAAATAAGAAACAATGAACACTGCAAGAAACATAGCTGAAAAATTTGGGATGATTGCAGCTTCATCATCCAGAATAGCTCAAGACAAGGAGCCTAACAAAGAAAAAGTTACTAAAGAGAGGAAAATATTCCTCCAACTACTAATTTTCCTATTTTTAAAGAACTTGTAGAAGAAGTGAATGATCATACTGCATAAGAAATTCCATCTTTTGATGTTTTAGGGAATTTGGTTAATGATACAAATGCTCCTCCAAAGATCTTCGCTCCTTCGAAAGACAATGAAACTACCACTAGTACTAACAATGGAAGTCAGAATACATAGCAAGAACAAGAAAAGGAAAATGAAAAGAATGATGATAATGTTAGCAAACAAAATGAAGACAATAATGAAAAAAATCAAAATAGAGAAGAAGGGCAAGGAGAAAGGGAAGAGAACAATAAGAAAGATTATGAGGCAAAGGAGGATGAAGGAAAAGACAAGTAGAAGGAAAAACCCTCCAAAAAAGAAGAGAAAGAAGAGAATAAAGAATAAACTAAAGTTGAAAGAAATGAAGAAGGATCCTCTAGTAATACACTCAAGGGTCTTGTAACAAGAGAAATAAGGATTAAACTAGCTATACCATGACAATTGTTATAGCTCCTGATGTACCAAGGCAGTGTGGATCTTGAAAATATTTCACCAGTTTGAAGATTAGAGCTTAGAGATGTCTTCCACGCCTCCAAAAGAAAAGAAATCTTAGAGACTTGTCAAAAGGGAACAAAGTTGATTAATGAAGCCATCAAGTCTCTACAAGATGTTTCCCCCAATGCCACTATTGATAATCTTTGACTCTTATTGAGAATTTAAATTTTTTGGTTGATTCACTTAGGCAATATACCTCCAGTTTGAATGAGAAAACTCAAAAAGAAGTTGAGTCAAGGTTTTCTAAAAGGAAATTACTTGAGTTATGGGACGAATGTACAACTACACATAGCAAGGTGATGGAATGTCTAAAAGATGTACAAGAATGTGAAGATGAGGCCAAGAAATTGTTCTTGTATTGCATGAGCTGGTTGAATGCCACTCATGGTATTAAGGACTTGTTGGAATCCATAGAGACACAAATATCTAATACCTTTGGAGCTTATGACCCTACTCAAGATAGAGGCTATGCCTCTTGGACTTCCATCATAGATCTACAAAATAAGTTTCTCACCTTACAAAGGTAGAAATAAGATTTTATAAGGTAGTTTGTATAGCTTGGAGAATTGGTGAATATCAAGTACTCTTGCTAAAGTTGAAAAATTTGCAAAAAGATACCCAAATCCAAGTACTTTGGAAGAGGGTGAGGAGAGCATAGTAAAGTTGGAACCATTGTACAACTCACTTGCTACAGCTAGAAAGATTTGGATTGAAGGAAAACCTACCTGGCAAGCAATCATTAAAGAGCTAGAAGGTGCCTCCTCCTCTGGTTGAACATTTCCTATGAAAATTTCATTGTTTTAGTTACTTTTATTTTTCCATTGTACATATGGTTAGATCAATTTTTTTTGGGATAACTCCCTAAGGGGGAGTTAGTACATTTTTGTTGTTTTCTATACATATGCATCAAATTTTGAAGTCTACAAGTATGTTACAAGAACATCCTTTGTCCTTGATGTCAAAGGGGGAGAAGTTTTGAGAAATTTGGAGAAAAATGGAAAAGAATGGAGAAGAATTGTGTAGAAGTTTGAAGGTAATTTGAGAAATTAGATAAAGGGAGAGATGATGCTCAAAGGGAGATATCATGTCTACTAGAAGTTTTTGGTAGTGTATGTTTTGAATTTTGGAGACTCATTTTGAGCACATGTTTCCATCAATGACAAAGGGGGAGATTGTTGAAATAATGAAGAATAAATCCCTTAATTTGTTTTCATTGATGCCAACATTAATTGTTAACAGTTTTATCTAATATGGTAAACAAAATTGATACATTTTAATTCAAAGTTTTGGTTTGAAATTGCTCATGCAATGAAATCAACTCAAGAGGTTACAATATGTTATTCCTTACTATTACATGCATCTAAGGTCAAGATTTCAACTATCTTGGTTAAGTAGGTTGAAATTTATAAATGACAAAATTTCAACATTCATTTTTTGGCTTATACAATGTGATTGGGTAGATATAACCTAGTATGCATTTCTCTGGTGTTGAGAATCAGTATTAGAAATTTTGGGAGATTTCTCATAGGTGTCATTACTATATATATTCTAGATGGCATGTACTTATATGAACACATGGATCAGTAGTGTGTGATCAGTTGGCTTATTTTGTGATTAGGTCTAATTCTTGGTCGAACCAATACATGTTATGTGTTGTAAAGGGTAAGTATGTATTGTGGATGCTAGTAGGATATGTATGTATTGGTGTTCATGTGTTATGTGATCTTGTGATTCCTTTCATGCTTTCATTTATTGCTATAGTTAGATACACTTTGTTAATTGGATGGTTTATGAGTAATTAGTCATACAAAATACTGATTCACCCCCCTCTCAGTATTTTGGGTGTTCAACACATATGCTTACTCTGTCTTGCCATTTGGGCTACACAATACACTAGCCACCTTCTAGAGGGTAGTATTGGGCATATTCTCAAAATTTGTACATGATTCCACAGAGGTTTACATGGATGATTTCATAACTTATGGGAATACCTATGATGAAGAATGAAGATACTAAAGATGTGTCAAGAAAATAACCTATCCCTGAGTCATGAGAACTGCTACATGATGATGACTGAGGGAATTTTATTAGGAAATTTTGTGTCAAATGAAGGAATTCAAGTAGACCCCACAAAATTGAGGTGATATCAACACTCCATGTGCCTCACAGAAAAAAGGATGTTAGAAGTTTCCTTTTACATGTTAGGTATTACAAGAGATTCATCCAAGACTTTAGTAAACTTGCATCCCCACTATTTGTCTTACTGTCAAAAGATGTAGAATTTGAATGGAAAATTGTTGATCAACATTCCTTTGAAGCACTCAAGGAAACATTAACCAAAACCCTTGCCTTGAGAGGACCAAATTGGAGCTTAGCTTTCCATATCCATATAGATGTTTCTGATTTTTCCATAGGATTTGTACTTGGACAGAAAGAAGGAAACAAAGAGTATGCCATATATTACATCAAAAAAAAAAAAAATCAATGGGTAGAACTCAACTATACAGTGATAGAAAAGGAGATGTTGGTGGTATTTTATGCAATAAACAAATTCAGACATTACATTATAGGGTATTCAATGTTCATACACACTGACCATACAATAATTAGGTATCTCATGAACAAACTAGTGGTTTGTGGTAGGCTTGTCTAGTGGCTACTATTACTTCAAGAATTTGACATTACCATTGTGGATAAGTCAATTAAAGTAAATGTAGTGGAAATTTTTTTATTTAGACTTGTTGGAAGACTAGAATCATTGAGAGGGGGGTGAATCAGTGATTCATGTAAGTCACAAACTTTTAACAAATCCAAGGATTCAATTAACTTTTGAACCCAAAGGTCAAATGACAATTTATAGAACAAATTTGACTTGTACATGAACAATATTGTGTTAGCATTAATCATGAATTAAACATATAGACATAACATTAACATAGGTTGAACTTAAGATATTTTACACTTTCATCTATATCAAAGCCCACATTAATAACATAACCTTTTATGCATGATATTTTCACATAAACATTGGCAGAGATGAAAGACTGATACTTAACAACCATTCAATGCATTTGGTGACACATTGAGACTAGATAGATAAGAAAAATAACACACATAAAATCATCACATAACACAATATATGTTCTGAGTGGAAAACCCTCTTGGGGAAAAAAACAACTCAAAAAATCTTTCTCTTTATTCACTTGGAGCACCAACTCTACAAAGTTTGGGAGCACCAACTCCACAAAGTTCAGGAGCACCAACTCCACAAATTTTAGAAGCACCAACTTCACAAAGTTCAGAAGCACGAACTTCACAAGATACAGAAGCACCAACTTCATAAGATACAGGAGCACCAACTCCTTTACAATGCATAACAGTTATAGTATACTATAAATACCCTAGAAGTGCAATTTCAAGTCCTAGTGTCTCAATAGAAGACTATGAATATTTTCCAATAAGAACATTGCAGAATGTTGTATGAGAATGACAACATCTTCCTTAAAATACAATAATATGAGAATCATTGTTATAAATATTTTCAACGCAATACAACTTCTATACAATATCTGTTAAGGATAAGTCTAAAGTCTCATATTCTTCTTCAAGGTAATGCAAAAAAATGTTTGAAGGTTATATTTTAAAGTCATTGTGTCAAATAACCTCTGTATGCAGTTTCAATAACTGTAAACCAACTCAGGTTAGGGTTACAGCTGAGAAACCCTAAAGAGTCTTTTAACAAACTCTTTAACAAGTTTAACCAGGTACTTTAACTTCATAGCAAATGAGAGTATATTATGTTACAACCTGAGAAGAATCATCCAGAAACCCTAAAGGGTTTTCACCATGATCAAAAAAAGTTAAGCACTTAAATATCCTTAACAATAATATTTCAAAACCAAAGATTTTACTCAAAACCCATACAGATTTGATCTTAACCAAAACCATTCTTAACAACTTCCTTAACAAATTATCTCAAGGCCCGTAAGCATCAAGATATTTTTTGCATTACCTAATTACGATGGAAGAAAACTAAAAAAATACCATAAAAATCTGTCGAGGATTTTCATAACTACCCAGCTGAAAGATGCCAAAAATTCTTCTTTGTCCAACTTCCACAATCGAGCTTTCATTAGCTCACAGTCAACACTCAAACTATTAACAAAAATTAACCATCTAAACTGCATGTTCATTTTCCTTTTACATACCAACTGAAGAACCAACAATTTTGACAACTGTTTACCTCTACATGATTAAGCCTTAAACAAATAACTATCAAATAAGAAAACAAAAATTGAAAAACAATGTTACCCAGTGTATTTGAGCTTTGTCACTTCAAGCTGCCGACAACATTCCACCTGACCATTGCAAACCCTTGACATATTCTCCATGTGATTTTCTGCCTATCATGCGCTAATGAGGTCTTTGAAAATAAGCTTTTAACCTTTAGTATACCCGACAACCTTGGGCTTAGGATAAACTTTATCAAATATTTTAGCATGCCCGAAAAGGATTCTTTCCAATAGAAAACTCTTATGTCACTTTTAGTTCCCGATACCTTTATCACTTTACAAGATGATTGCTAGCAATGCCATAACTTATAAACTATAAACCATATAGTAAATCAAAGATCTCATAATCATAAAAGACATCAATTACCTTAGCAAAATCATGGAAGTATATATTGACAATGCCACAAAGAAATGTGAGTATCAACTTCCTTAAAACAATATCATTACATTTAAATGTAACAAGGAACTTGAATCACCTTATTTGATCAATATAAAATACTTCAAGTGCAAAGACCACAGTGATGTCAAAGATTCCAATGCAACCAAACAGAACCAAAAGTCATCTCAAGAAGCCAGATGTAAACACCATTATACAAATCAAGTATAGATATCATGAATGCCTTAAAACAATACAACAATGCAATAATATGAGATTAATAATGCACTAATATATCATTCAAAGACAAACTGATAATAATCAATTGAATATACCTGTGACTTGTAACCTTGAAGGATCAAACTTAAAAACATCATGTCAAAATGATAAACACTATCAGCATCATCATATATATAAATCTTGAATCAAAATCTTGTAACTGCATATCATAACACCAAACAATGTAACAACATATCATTCACCAACCATATGTGAATATCCATATCCATATCAAGCTGAGAATTCCAAATCAGAGAACTAGTTTTGTCATCAAGGACAAACCACAAATCATAAACAACTGAAAGCCAACAAACTCCCCCTTTGTCCTTGATGGAAAAACACATATCATCTCTCCCCCTTTTTTCCATAATGAAAAATAATGAAAGAAGATAACATGAGATGCCATGAAGATAAACAACTGAGAAGCCAACCAACTGCAAGTAGAGTAATATAGCAGAAAAATAAATATGCAAGAGAGTTGTGAATGAAAAAATATAGAAACCAGTTCCCCCTTTGTCATTAAATGACAAAGGAACTAGCTATCCAAGAAATCTCCCCCTATCTAATATGCATAAACAACCTTGTCTTTTCTTGAGGTGTTGACTTCCTCTACCACAACATATCAAAAAATGGTAATATGGAGTAAAGATTTTGCATGAATGAGAAAAAGATCTTCAAGACTGTCACTAACTGTCCCCTTGTTTGATAAGGCTATCAAAATCTATCATAGACCTTTCTGAAAACACTATCACTGGTAGGTGTTGTGAAAAAACAAAACAAGGATCCCATGATGATTTGGAAAAAAAATAAATAATCTAATCAAGTGCATGTTACACAAAAAGCTTCACCTACTACATGATATGTAGTACAAGGTAAGAGGGAGTAGGTCAGTGTTTTTCCCCTAGAGAAAACAAGGAAATTGAGGAAGATTAATAAGTATTGATGAAGTTTTATTTATTGCCTCTTGAATTGATTTAATGAATAATGGTGTTGGTATACTGGTAATATACCATAATGATTTTGGTTTCAAAGAGTGTAAATCAATTGATTGAGTTATCAAAAGTTGGAGAGTTATACCAAAGACTCGGTGACAAGGTGTGATTATTAATGGTTTTTTCATTCATCTTTTTTTACATTTCTGAAAAATGGTGGCATATATCAGTGACACTTTGAGGTCATTTGATACATTTTGTAATGTTTTGCACCATTTGACTTGGCACAGTTGGTACTTATTGTATAAATGGGTACTTATGATGAAAAATGGAACTTATCATAATATACAATTCAATTTGGAATTGAACTTAAGTTTGATACTTAGATTCTAGAAAGTTTGGTTGACATGATGAAGCTTTGCTATTACTTAGCATTTTGATAGTTTAGATATCCATTAATAAGATACCATTACAAAGATACGAAATCACAAAGTGGCAGTGATATTACTTTTTGGTGGAATAGTTTAACTTCATTGTTATAGAGACAGTTGATATAATACTTTGATGCACTTATGATCCTACTATATTGAATACCAAAGGTACATGAAGTTATATGACAGTGTTTGAAAATGTGACAGTGGTATTGTATAGTGTGATGACAGTTTCAAGTTGATAGTGAAATATTTCTTGGTAATCACATAAAGTAATAAAGTGCATGGAAGGATTTGCAACTTGCATGACTGGAACTTGGATAGGTTTGAAGTCTTTGCTTCATCTTATGTATTTATTTAGGGGGAGCATGTGGTTTGTTGACTTACTTATTCCAAGGATTTTCAGATTTTCATGTTACAAGGTTTAACAACCATCAATACATTGATAAGTACTTGTTTGATACTGACATATATTTCAGTGATATCACTTTGTAGCATTTGGTCTTTTTGATTTGTTTGATCACATATGGTATTGGAATATCTCCTTTACAGGACTACTTGATTGGTATCTTGGTTAATTTCTTTCCTTCATTGTTGTAGTTAACATGGAATGTGATATGGTACCATTATTGGCACATTGACATGATTTATTTTCAGTGCTTCTCATCGTTTGTTAGTGCACAAAATTATCATCATTGTTCAAATTTTATGCATTCTAGTTATTTGTTTTGCAATCAATTATGACTGTGGTGAAAATTTGCTTAATGAAAGTGAGTAGTGTGGCAATGCTTTTTTTTTTTTACAGTGGATAATATGTGAGGTGTAGTAATAGTGGTTGAATAGCAAGTAATGTGCTACTTGGATCTTTGATGGATAGTGTGGTAACACTTATCTTATTGGAATTTTCTTATGTGTTTATTAAGCTTGGATCATTTTTTCTTGTGTGGTGTTATACAATGATTACTTAGACTGTATTTAGTGCACAACACTTGACTTTGAGAAAGCCTCAACACTCAACTTTGTGAACATGCACTTCTTATGTTTGGGCAGTGACAAACAAGTTTGAGAAGTTTGAACTATATGATAGCTGAGGTTCAATGAGAATAAGATTGAGAATGGATAGTTCATGATAGTCCAGGACAAAGGACAGAGTTTGGATCAAAACATAGGATTATTTTAGGATAGACCAGGATATAGGACATAGTTTGGGTCAATGGTGTTAAGTCCACATCATAAGTGGTTCAGTGTTGGAATGCTCATCATGCCAGGTGTAGAGCCTATGTAGTTTTCCAATGGTATTCTAGTGTCATTATCAGCTTGCTAATGATCTATCAAAACTTTAAGGAGTAATTGAACAGTTTACTAAGTCTTCTTGCTCAATTTCTTCTTTCCTATATTTAGTGGAGTGTCATCTTGCATATGCCTAATCATGTGGTGATGTATCATAACAGTATGCATAGAGGTTAATCTTTGTCTTGACTATTTCTTCTTGCAAATGCCTTGTGATAGTGTTATCTTTTCTTAAAGAACAAGACAGTGAGATAAAAATACTTAGATAACTGGTGATGTGCTTGCAGTCACTTATCGTTGTTGATCAATGTAGAGATAACATGTTTGATGAAAAGGATACAAGAAAACAAAGTTAGATGGTACTTGTAATGACAGTGAATGATAATTGATGTTGGTTTGAACACAACTCAGTGATACTGTAATAGTTGGTACATAATGTCTGCTAACATGGTTTTCATGAAGGTTTGGATAATTGCTCATGAATTTGTTTGAAATTGAAGTTGATATGGTGCTTGAAATATATGTGAAGTGATAGTGTTTTGCATGGAAAATGATAGTATAGTTTTATGTTCAATGTTTTTTTTTTGTGATGCCTTGCACAAAGTTGAATAACAGTGTTTGAACTCATTCTCTTGGACAATCATAGACAATAAAATTGGTATCCTATGACTTTTTGCAACTTTTGTCTTAGCACTTGCAATTTGTGCTAGAACTCTTTGGTACTTGTATTCTTTTGTTATACTTGCACTGTTGTATTTTATGCCCAACATTATTACATCTAAAACATATAACATGATGAGCAGCAGGTTAATCATGATTACTTCTTGACAAACCACAAAAATCCAAACCTTAATGTCTTCTTAGCAACCAACAATCTCTTTTCATGTGCCCAACCTTATTGCAATTAAAATATACAACTTTGTAGTTCTTATTTGACAATCTATAACCACAATTGTTAGCTCTATCACCATATTTGTGACAAACATAGAAATATTCATGAAACTGAGAATAGTTACACCTCATTGAATAATGTTGTTTGGTAGATGAAAGTCCTGTGGACCAGTTGTTTCTTCTTCCAACTCTGTTGGTGTCTTTGTGTTGTCTTGGTGAATGTTTAACCTTGAAACTCTGTCCATCTTTTGTTGTAAATACTATTTCATGTTGAGACTCATCTTGAACTCCTGAACTTTTTCCTTTTTCATATCCTAAACCAAAAATGTCTTTGTGATGCTTTTGCTTATTCAACATCTCATTTAGTTTAATGGTGCTTTGTTCGAAATTCTAATTTCTCTTAATCTTAACACTTTCAAGATCTTTATTTAGAGAAATTACCTCTCCTTCCAATTTTTTACACTCAATCTTTTTAACTTCCAAATCAGAATTTTCTACATCTGCTATCCTTTTATACTCTTGGACTTCTAACTTTAGACTAATGATTAAGTTTTCTAACTTTTCTTGTATTTTTATTAGAAAATTATTCTCCTCCTTCACCTTGTTTCCTTCTTCAAGTTGATACTTACAATCTATAACTAGTTTTTCTACATTTTTAAGATCTTTAAGAGTTTTAACCTTAACCTCCCTTTCTTCTTGGAGTTTCTTATACAATATTTTCCTTATTAACACTTATAGAATCAACTAGCAAAGAATTTTCTTGAGACAATACTTCACTAGACTTGACACTATTGTTTTCCTTTTGACTTATGTTTCTTTTGCACTTACCCATAGTAAGTCCTCCACAACCAAGAACCCCTTAAGTTGGTTAGACTTATGCAAGTGTCTAGCTCTGATACCACTTGTTGGAAGACTAGAATTACTAAGAGAGGGGGGGTGAATTAGTGATTCATGTAAGTCACAAACTTTTTACAAATCAAAGGATTTAATTGACTTTTGAACCAAAAGGTCAAATGACAATTTATAGAATAGATTTGACTTGTGCATGAATAGTATTGTGTTTGCATTAATCATGAATTAAACATATAGACATAAAATTAACATAGGTTGAACTTAAGATATTTTACACTTTCATCTGTATCAGATCCCACATTAATAACAAAACCTTTTATGCATGATATTTTGACATAAACATTGGAAGAGATGAAAGACTGATACTTAACAACCATTCAATGCATTTGGTGACACATTGAGACCAGACAGACAAGAAAAATCACACACATAAAATCATCACATAACACAATATATGTCTTGAGTGGAAAAACCTCTTAGGGAATAAAAACCACTCGAAAAATATTTCTCTTTATTCACTTAGAGCACCAACTCTACAATTTTAGGAGCGCCAACTCCCCAAATTTCAGGAGCACCAACTCCACAAATTTCAGAAGCACCATCTTCACAAAGTTTAGAAGCACCAACTTCACAAGATAAAAGCACCAACTTCATAAGATACAGGAGCGCCAAATCCTTTACAATGCATAACAATTATAGTATACTATCAATACCCTAGAAGTGCAATTTGCAGTCCTAGTGTCTCAATAGAAGACTATGAATATTTTCCAATAAGCACATTGAATAATGTTGTATGAGAATGAAAAAATCTTCCTTAAAATACAATAATTTGAGAATCACTTTTATAAATATTTTCAATGCAATAGAACTTTTGTACAATATTTGTTAAGGATAAATATGAAATCTCATATTCTTCTTCAAGGTAATGCAAAAAAATGTCTGAAGGTTAACTTTTAAATTCATTGCATGAAATAACCTCTGTATGCAATTTCAATAACTGTAAACCAACTCGGGTTAGGGTTACAGGTGAGAAACCCTAAAGAGTCTTTTAACAAACTCTTTAACAAGTTTAAGTAGGTACTTTAACTTCATAGAAAATGAGAGTATGTTATGTTACAACTTGAGAAGAATAAAAACCCTAAAGGGTTTTAACCATGATCAACAAAAGTTAAGCACTTAAATATCATTAACAATAATATTTCAAAACCAAATATTTTACTCACAAAACCCATACACAGTTGATCTTAACCAAGACCATTCTTAACAACTTCCTTAACAAATTGTCTCAAGGCTGATAAGCATTAAGAGATTTTTTGTATTACCTTATTATGGTGGAAGAAAACTAAACAAATATCATAAAAATCCGTTGAGGAGTTCCATAACTACCCAGCTGAAAGATGCCAACAATTCTTCCACAGTCGAGCTTTCATTAGCTCACAGTCAACACTCAAACTATTAACAAAAAATAACCATCTAAACTACATGTTCATTTTCCTTTTACATACCAACTGAAGAACCAACAGTTTCAACAACTTTTTACCTCTGCATGATTAAGCCTTAAACAAATAACTATCAAATAAGAAAACAAAAACTAAAAAACAATGTTACCCAGTGTATTTGAGCTTTGTCACTTCAAGCTGCCGACAACATTCCACCTGATCATTGCAAACCCTAGACATATTCTCCATGTGATTTTCTACCTATCGTTCCCTAATGAGGGCTTTGAAATAATGAAATAACAAATTCCTTTTACCAAGCTTTGAAAATAAGCTTTTAACCTTTAGTATACCCGATAGCCTTGGGCTTAGGATAAACTTTATCATATATTTTAGCATGCCCGACAAGGATTCTTTCCAATAGAAAACTCTTATGTCACTTTTAGTGCCCGATACCTTTATCACTTTACAAGGTGATTGCTAGCAATGCCATAACTTATAAACTATAAACCATATAGTAAATCAAAGATCTCATAATCATAGAAGATGTCGATTACCTTAGCAAAATCATGGAAGTATATATGGGAAATGCCACAAAATGTGAGAATCAACTTCCTTAAAACAATATCATTACATTTAAATGTACCTTATTTGATCAATCTAAAATACTTCAAGTGCAAAGACCACAGTGATGTCAAAGATTCCAATGCAACGAAACTAAACCAAAAGTCATCTCAATAAGCCAAATGTAAACACCATTATACAAATCAAGTATAGATATCATGAATGCCTTAAAACAATACAATAGTGCAATAATATGAGATTACTAATGCACTAATATATCATTCAAAGAAAAACTGATAATAATCAATTGAATATACCTGTGACTTGTAACCTTGAAGGATCAAACTTAAAAACATCCTGTCAGAATGATAAACACTGTCAGCATCATCATATATCAAAATCCTGAATCAAAATCTTGTAACTGCATATCATAACACCAACCAATGTAACTACATATCATTCACCAACCATATGTGAATATTCATATCCATATCAAGCTAAGAATTCTAAATTAGAGAACTATTTTTTTCATCAAGGACAAACCACAAATCATAAACAACTGAAATCCAACAAGACTACTAACCAAATTAGAAGAAGATGTTGATTACTCATTCCCAGATGAGAATTTATTTTCTCTATCTCTGTATACACCTCAATATGAAAATATTTCCAACTATCTTGTAGGAAGACAAACACCACCCCATTTCTCCCCAAGGGAGAAGAGGCAGTTAGTTCACAAGAGTTTTCTCTAATCATGGATAGTTGGATACTTATTCTACACAAGCCCAAATAACATAATGAGAAGATGAATTATATGATATCCTTAGAGCATGCCATGATTAACCTTGTGGGATACACTTTGTAGCAAAGAGCACAACTCTTAAAATTGTCAATAATGGCTATTATTGACCAACTCTTCATAAATATGCAGTGAAGTATACCATGAGTTGTGATAGATGTCAAATAATGGGAAGACCGACAAAAATAGATGAAATTCCATTACAACCACAATTAGCAATAACACAATTTAACAAATGAGGATTGAACTTTATTGGTCCCATTTTACCAACATCAAACAATAAATAGTACATACTGGTCTACACATATTACCTTACTAAATGGGTAGAGGTAAATGCTTTATAGTTTGTAAGAGATGGGAATGTGGCAAAGCTTCTCTATGAAGACATATTCATAAGATATGAAGTTCCAAGAGAAATTTTCACAGACCAAGGACCCCAGTTTACATTAGAGTTGATCACCAAATTGGTTCAATTATATGAGATCAAACACAGGAAGTCCACACCTTATCACCCTCAAGAAAATGGGCAAGTGGAAGTCACCAACAGGGAAATTGAAAACATCCTCACAAAGCTAATGCAAATTCATAGGAAGGATTGGGTAGCTAGATTACCTAAGGAAATTTTGGCTTATAGAACAACTTGGAATACCACAACATGCTTTACACCATATGAACTAGTATATGATAAGAAAGCAGTACTTCCTATAGAGTTTGAGTATAAAACATTGAGGACAACAGTCAAATTGGGCATGGATTTTTCAACAACATAGTAGGAGAGATTGCATAACTTGAATGCCCTAGATGAAATCAAAATGGAATCCATACACCCCACTAAAGTTGTCCAAAATCAAAGAATCCATTAGCATGATCAATTTACTAAGACAAAATAATTCAGTATAGGTGATTTAGCTTTGCTTTGTGACTCTAGATATAAATATTACAAAGGAAAATTGCAAACTAGATGGCTTGGGCCATATGAGATAAAATAAGTATTTCTAAATGGAGCAGTTCAAATACAAACAATTGATGAAGTAAGGTTCTCATTTCCAGTTAATGGACATAGATTGAAGCATCATAAGAAACCATTATAGAAGGATGACTTCCTTCTTACATTACAACAACAATTTGAACCTACAATTAAAAATCCAACAACAAAGACAACCAATTCTACAAATGAGTCAGTAGACGAGCTACACAACTTTCCCACTAATGTTCCATAGGTATAATTTTCTCACATATTTCACATGCACACACTACATAGGTGGCAATTAACAATCTTCACTTTTTAGACAATTGTAGAAGCAACAAGGATCTGCAGCATCACACCTCTAGGCAACAAACTTACAAAAGGGACCTGTTACTGCATGCACCTGTAGCACTTGTCTATCTATAATTTCATATTACCATATGTATTAATTTCATATCTATCACTTCATAACCTATCCTTTTATACATGCAACCATACATATTCCATTTCCATTACGTACAACTTATTACATCCATTCACACATAGCAATCCTACCACCCTTATTGATTATAATGTCCCATGCAATTAATCTCACATCACCTATTTCATACACTCCACAAAATTTTCATTCCATAATTTTCCATATGTCACATATATGCTATCATCCATTTCAAATTACCATTACACAAAATTCATTTCAATCAGGGCAAGTCACTTCAAATCGCGCTGCAGGAAGTCATTAGTTACTTCACATGAGTTGAATTCTATTTCAACCAATTCCTATAGGTACACTACACATTAACTTATCATAATTAACATAGTTGATTATTAATTTTTTTGTATGTTTATAGTTCATTCGTGCATGCTACATATCTTAATTGATTTTTCACTACTTTTCATATAAAATTTCACCAAAATTGTACCCACTAAGTGAGGACACTTAGTATCTTTAGTTGGGTGAGGGGTATTCCTTAGTTTTCTTGTTTTTCAAAAACTCTCTACAAAACCTTTATGTTGTTTTCCTCCATTTTCAAAGGACACAAAGTTCAAAGGAGAGGAAAGGGTTTTCAAGAGATGAATTTAAAGGTGAATTTGAACAAAACAACATTCTAGCATAGTAGAAGTGGTTAATTGAGGTGGTGGAACAAGAATAGGGTAGAATTGAGGAGTTTAATTACTGAAGCATACCATAGGAGGTGATATGATATGTAGAGAACCAACGACACATGACCAGCTATTGGAGGACATGTTAGTTTTTCCCATTTTCTAGCAAGCTAGTTGGTTACAATATTTTATGAAGCTCACAGATTTTAATGAATTTATGACCCAATAGTTTGCAACCACATTGTAGAATGAGGAAGTAGTTTTTAGGGGCTTAAGGGTAGATGCTTCTAAAGCTACCATTGTTGAAGTATTTTGATTGCCAAGGATAGGAGAAGAGTTTTTCAGTTAGGGAAAATGCTATTGCTGCAAGGAACGAATTCAAACAACTAGAAGAAAACCTAGATTCCTCTTCTCAAGATACTAAATGATTTTTTTTACCCTAGATTTGGGCTTCAATTGCTTCCTATGTAGTTAAGTATTTGACATGTGATGAAAAATAATATTTGTTATACACAGTTCATTTTAAACTATTAAGTCATATTCACCATGGTAGGCATGTAAATGTTCCTAATTAGAGAATGCCACAGGGTTAAAGAGGAAAAGAAATAACACATTGTCTCATTTCTATTTGGTTACATTGTTGATAAATAGGAGTCTTAGGACTCAATTTCCAAATGTTTTTGGAGAATTTTTTCTTAATTATAATGATATCAATAGTATCCTTGAAGAGCCTAATGTCCCAAAAATGATGAAAGAACCTACTATTCTAGAAAGGGAAATTCCCTCTAGCTCCATTATTGTGTCACCTACTCACAACACAAGAGAGCCAAAGGAGAAAGGATAGCAAGAAACACAACTTGCAGCCTTTGCTAAGCAACCCATAGCAGAGGGCAAACAAGAAACCCCTATTTCTAGAAAATCATAAAAAGGAAAGAAAAGGAAAAGTGGAGCCTCTTCTTATGCACCTACAAAAGGGCAGAAGAGACCCACACAACCCAAGAGGCAATCACATCGTGTATAGAGAAAATGGGCCATGAAAAGATCAATTAAAAAGCAGGAAGAGAATGTTGAAATGGTAGAAATAGATAAAGATTCAGAGGAGAATTCCTTTGGTGATAAGGTAAAGGCAGCTATTAGACAACCTTGGTATTTTACTGGTACCTCTAAATCTAATTTAGAGGACTTTTTTTGGCAAAGAAAATGAAAAGGAGATCCCCAAGAAGCCCTGTTTCAGAGGATCTTGAATACACAAGTGCAGCAAGGGATGAACAATTTTTGGAAAAAGATGAACTTTTTATTGAACAAAGAAATATTAGAAAAGAGTTGTAGGAAGCAATGGAAAGAATAAAACAATTAGAAGAATTGTTAAGAACTTATCAGCAAAAGGATAGTGAGTGGGATTCTAGGATCTAAGAATTGGAGGAGAAGCTCTATAAGTTTGAGCATGGGTCTAAATTGGAGGTACTTGCATAACTTGTTATGGTTGAAGTAGGAAACAAAGAACTAGTATCTCAAGGTCCAATTCCTCAGGTCAGAACCCCCATTGGGCCAACTATGGTGTCCTTGGGTCCAAGAGTTCTCTCAAAAGAAGAAGGATTAGGAGAAAGAAAAAGTTGAATTAATATCCAATCACACCAAAGCACTTGAACAGAGAAGAAAAAAGTATAAAAGTTAAAAGTAAAAATTGATATGATGGTAGATAAAATAGCACAATTTTTAAAATACAAGCCACTTGTAAGGGTTTATGCATTGTTTCTATAGGAAAAGTATTTTTGTTTTCAATTCAGGTAGTTGATTAGTACTCTACCTATTTCCATGAATAGAAAATTTATGGTTTTAGATACTTTATTCAATTCTACACCAAACATGTAAGACAGGTTAAGTGAGTTCTACTTACATAATTATGTTGTCCCAAAAGAGATGGAACAAAATCCACTGATGTTTGTGGGAGACCTTCAAATAGGAGCTTGGGCCTCCTACATTAGAAATGAGCATCGAAGGGGACAATCCTATAGGGGTATCAAGAAATAGAAAAATCCATTGCCCTATGTCTTAGAAAAGAATCAGTGGATCCAAATGTGTTCATTGACCAATGGTTGAACCTCCTAGATTATAATGGAGTTAAGGAAATAATAATGAATTGCAAGAAATAAGACTATACAAGAGAAAAGAAACTAGCAGCAGGAACCCTTCATGAAGCCTTCTAGTTTATACAAAGGAGATGGGAAGAGCTTTCACCTAAATTAAGAAGGAGCCACATTCTCTCTATAATTATGTAGCCATGACTCTTAGATCTCACAAGTACATGGAACTTGCATGGAAAAACGGAGTGGTCTAGTTTCCACTTACATTTTTCATCCTCCCATCCTCCTATTTCTTGCACCACATTAGATAGGTAGGAAGAGAGGGGAAGACGCAGAAGAAAAGAGAAGGCTTACAAAGATTTTGAATTACAAGGGCCATTATTTGAAGCAGATGAAGGGAGTAGACATTGTGGTACATCTGAGAGAAATAACCTTGCAATACAACCTCCAGCCTTGAAAGTTGCTTGAGGACAAGAAAAATGATTAGTTGGGGGGAATGATGAGCTTAGATAATAGCTAGTTTTCTTTCATTAATCTCATGAATTTTAGCATTTCAACCTACCAAGTTCACAGACAGTCCTATGACTTTTACATCTTGTATATCTTTCATGAATCTTAAACTAGACTTTAGTATGTGGAAATATAATTATGATATGATGGTATTTGTATGTGTGGATGTATGAATATTCATAAAATTTAGTATGATTCTATGCTTGATTTATGATTTTTAATGATGTGTATGCTTTAGGATGAAACTAACCTTTTGTAGCTAAGGAGAACTGTAACTCGCAACAACTGGATTTACAATTTGCAACTTAAGACTGCAACTAGTTATAGGGGAAAGCTAGAATACTTGAAACATGATAACTCTAGGAAGGAATGAAGAAGACCATTGAATGGTCAACTGTGAATCATCACCAACACCAAATGAGATGATAGGAAGGAGTCTAATATGAGTGGGAAAGCTTAATCACATGATAGTTTGCATAGAGCATGTCTTTGTCATACCATTAAGGCAGAGTTATAGTTTGAATTCTCTTCTATATTTTTTAATTATGTTTGTTAGTTACACAGACTAGTACTCTCCCTATTCTTGAGGGAGATTGACATATACATTTATGTTCTATTTTTAGTCCTTGTGTGAATAAAACTTCTCTTGCACCTATATATTGGGTTCAATGGTTGAGGAGAAAATATAGTTTTTGGATTGTTTTACGAGAGAACACTTCATTGTTGTTATTTTTTTGTTATTTAGTTGTAATGGATATCTATCTCTGAATGGGAAATATTTTGAAGATATTTTTCAGACTGTAATAAGTTTAGTTCTTATGTAATAAAGGATTTAGTTATTGTCATGACTTGTTAATCGATAGTGCATATTTGATATATGCTATGGGCACAACAACTCAAGCAAGACTCACTCAAGGTACTGCCAACCCATCCTATTTTCTACATTAGATTAGATGTTATATTGTTGTATCCATTTATCTGAATTCTCACTTATATGTACATGAATTTCATGAATGATTTATTTTAGCACGAGTTACATTTTGTAATATTATGTTGAGTTAGTCTCCAAAGAAGTTAGGAGTCAAAATTCAGTAGTGTTAGTTAGTCACATGTTTAGATTCAACTTAGCAGTTACAACACGTTAAGAAGAAGGTACTCATAGCATAAGCAATACATTCATGTTATTTCCCCTTCTTTGCAATTTTATACTTTACTTTCCTTTACAACCTTTATAGTTTTCATTACATGTGTGACCACCTATGTTTCATCAATATAGGGCATAGTAAGGATCCTTGAATGCACATATAGTTCCAACACTATCAAAATATTATGAGCTTTGGTTGATAATTTAATGAAGCCTTTGTGAGGGTTTGGTGAACTATTCAATTAGGAACCTGTCCTCTGAATTGTGTGTCCACTCATAAACACCAAGTTGATTGAACATTAGAAAGGCCTTACATTGTTCCTTGAACCTTTTGTTCACCTTACTTATTTGATTTATGGTGCTTCCTTTCCTTGCATATCTATTTGCTTATTTATCCTTGATGGGTTGCATTTATTGTCCCCTAACATTTTCATTTTATTGTACACACCTAATTAATGGATGCAAGTGCTAAAGAACTGGGTGAGCCTCCCAATGGCCCGGAGGGATCATTTGGAGATAAAGGAAAGAGAAAGTTCTTTCGTGCTATTGTTGCAGAAGGTAAGCAAACCATCTCTCCCTATTCAAAATTCATAACACAACAAGATGAAGGGGGCAATGGAAGAGGGTAGGAGCACAAAGGAAAAGGTAAGTTTCCTCTTGATGGCCCTAAAAGAATTTTCATTTCCCCTTAACTCTAATATGATTAATGCATTAGGTAAAAAAGAGGCTAGATTAAAGAATATCACTATTTTCCTCATTGCACATGACTACAAAAAGGTGCCTGCTAGGAATTTTTTAAATGAGTGGATAAACAATGTATGGATTACAAAATTAGGGTTACAAATCTCTTTTGTAGAATGGTTCAATGTGGATTATTGATATTTTTTTCAAGTAACATAGTATGTAGGAGAAATTTGTTAACAAATAATATTGGAATATTGGGAACTGTAAGTTTCATACCCTAAACTAGTCTCCAAAAGCCCTAAATGAAGAGGTGCTCACATTTTCTTACCCTAGATGGGTAACCATAAAAAAATGTTCCTCCATTATTATGAGCATTCTTTCCACAACTTATTACCCTAATTAGAATTTTTTTGATAACTAAGGAGAATAAGGCCACTCTCCTCCATATGGATGCAAGAGTCCTTTTCCCATTATCTTTAAGAATTAAAATCCATGAGGTGATAGACATAAATTTGGGTGGGAAAATTTCTTCCTACAACATAGAAATACATGGAGGACTCAATGATTGCTTCTCGTGCAAGGGAACGACATGTTAGGAGAAAATTTCCTATCATTAAAAATAGAACATGAAACCCTAAAGCCAAACTTAATATATTTAATGGTGATTCAAAAAATATTGATGGAAATGAGAATAATGTTGCAAAGATAGTTAGAGATAAACCAACTTTGGAGGCCTCTATCAACAATGAGTATTCTATAGGTTCACCGAAAGATTTTGTTGGGCTCCATGGCCTTGGCTCTATTGTTACTGATTCTACTTTATCTAGCTTAGGTGTCAACTAGGTTGTTAACCCTTCTACCCACCCTAATCCAGGTTCCAATGGATCGGGAACTCTTTTCCTTGAGTCCTCTCCCAGTCCTGGTCTTGAGAGCTTACCCAATATTTTTGGTAGCCAATGTCCCTCTAATCCTACCCCTACTCCTCCTTCTAGTTCATACATTATTTCCAACTTTGTCCCTAATTATTTGTTGGAAATTCTTGTCCTAGTGGACAATATGCTTTCCAATAACATGATAAAGATTAATTCCCAAAGTTTTGACTTGGGGATAACCAACAATGTTGATAATGCAAAAAAAAATATTTTTGTGGCAAATGTAAGTACCACTACCCATGTGTTTGTTAATAATAGCCAACATACTATAATATTAAAAGGAAAGTTGAATAATCTAAATGATGTGAGTAGTAATAATGGTGGTCTCGATTTAAATATAAAAAGGAAACCAGATAGACAAAATATTGTGAGTCTAAATATAGGCTTGGGGGATTTTTCTCCACCTCTTTCAGATGAATGCTCCCAAGATTTTTTGGACAACATCCTATCTTTGGTGCCTAATACTACCTTTGGAAATAAAAAAAATTCATAGGAGATAGTGTTAGACAAGATTAGAGGGTATGTTTCCTAGAATAATTCTAGACATAGAAAGGATCACATTGGTGGGTTAGTTCAATTAGGGGACTTAGAACCCCTACCTAAAGAAGAGAACATAATAAATATGGAAATTTAGTGAATACTCTTAACTTAGTTCAATATGATAGGAAGAGCCCACAATAAATGATTAATGTTGTCTCCTCCAAGGTCATGAATATTGTCCTTGATATTGAGAATGAAGATAAAGGTCTTAGAAATCAGTATATGGAATGTGTGATGTGAAATGCAGAGTTGTGAAGTGAAAAAGTGTGAAATACAATGCAAGCTTTAATGTGTTAGACTATTGCAAGCAATGAGAAGAAGGTGTCTACATTCTACAAAGATGCCACGAATGTACTGGTGATGTTGTGGTGGATTTTTCTATTACTTTGAGATGGATTTATCACTGTAACAATCTTCTTCTTCTTCATTCTATTTCGGTAGTGAGCCCTTCTTTTCTCTTGGGCAATGAGCCCTCTAGCAATGAGCCTATTGTATTCAGTGTCGCAATTACTTTATATTATGAGCAAATCCTCATCGTAGTTTTTCCCTTCTTGGGTTTTCCACATAAATCTAGTGTTCTCATGTGTTTGCATTATTGTTTCTCATGTTTACATTCTACTAATGCATGATAATGGTTTAAATGGTTGTTGAGGGTTTAAGGACTAATGTAGATCTAAATGTTAAAGAGGGTTTTAATGTTTTAATGTACAACTGATTTACCCTTCCCCTCTCAATTGTCTTGTGCATTCAACATTAATAAATGGGTTCAACATGTGATTGCTAATGATGTTTCTCCATACAATAGGTCTATGTGGGTTATCATTAAAAAAGAGAACAAAAAAATTGGTATTTACTCAATCTATGCTCCAAATGAATATAGGAACAAAATAGATTTTTGGAAATGGATGAATAATCTTCTAGATCTCCCTTAGATTATTGGGGGAGACAAAAAATGAAGGATTAACATGGAGTGGAAAGGTAATAAGAGGTTTTTGGGTACAAGATGAAAAACAAACTAAACTTATTTAGCCCTCTCGAAGGAATGAAAAGAGAAAATAAAAACATCTAGTACACATGGTGTAATTCCCAAAAAAGGGAATAAAAGAATTTATTGCAAATTGGACAGATTCTATGCAAACAAAGAGTTTTTCAACAATTATCAAATTGAAGATGGTAGTGTTATCACCAAATATGCACCCCTGCTAAGTTGCAGAACTTAGCTTACTAGTGAAACATGGGATCCTTTCTAGGTTTTTGGGTCACCTATGACATAAAGGAACCTCCAGAGTGAGCTAGTTCTCTTGGTTCTTCACCTAATTAGACCTACACTACTACTTTGCTGAGGAAAAGAGTAAGAAGGAAACATAAAAATGAACATAATTTTTCCTAAGGTGATGCACCAAATGATTTTTTTAAAGCTTACACTATTGTTTTGACACACAATTCCCTCAATAATTTAGTTGGTTCTCACACAACTCAAAAATTTACACATATTAATGCATGAGTGTTTCATAGGAAGGTTTAAGTTTCACAGTTTGAGAGGAAAATAATTTTTTCACACTTAATGGCTATTTAAATGAGCAACACAACCTACAACCTACACTAAACATGAGTTTTTTTGTTTGAAGGTGTCAATATATGAGACATACAATAAAGTATTTTCATATAAATCACAAGATAGTACATCAGTCATTTTTTGCACACAATAAAACACAATATTGAGAAGGAAAAACTTATTTTTATTGATGTAAAAGGTGCTTACATAGCTGAGTAGAAGTCTGAAAATGAGTTACAATCTGCTACTCAACAATGAAATAACTTTGAAAGCAAGTTACAATAAAATAGCTGAGAATAGTTGGAACTCAATTTCGGAGTTACAATGCTTTGATTTTCTACTTCTAGAGCTCAAAAATAAGAAAGAGCTAAGTGAAAAATGATGCCTAAGGGCCCTATATCTCATCCCAAGCATAGGAGAGAATATAAGGACTATTTTTGACAAAGTTACAAAGCCTAAAAGTAGGGTAAACTATTTTACACACCCAATAGGTTTGTGCTTTGACTTGGTCCTTTCAACTCCTTAAAAAGTTCTCTAGCTGGTGATGAGGCTCCTAGATACCTTCAAACTACCACCAAGAAGCTCCAATTGTTGTCCTTGTCACCATATTTGTCTTTACTACTCAAAAATTCCTTCCTTATATTTGAAAACTATGGATACAGGTGTCAAAGTAGCCTTTACCCTTCCCAACTACTCCTTTATGCCTCAAAACTATCACATGCATGAAGATAGGGCATTTGAGAGAGTCTTGAAGTGGTCAAAACATTCCCCAGGTCATGAGAATCCTTTAAGGATAGTTTTCAGCCTAACATCATCAGACAACCATCTACTCCTTTGCATTCTCACCCCACACCCATGTATTAACTTAACCTTAATCATTTTTTCACTAAATACTTCCATTCCATCTTATAAACTATGCATCCTGACCTACTTTCTATATGTGGTGTAACATCATGAAAACAACAAAGGTTAAAAGCACACAAAAATGCAATCTAAGCTAAACAATAGAGAACAAAGGAAGGCTAAAACATAAATAAACTGAACAATCTTACCCAATATCTACATAGTTCCATGTATGACCTCAATTTCCCTTCTCCATTTCGTTGTTGTAGTATAATTTCCCTCAAATTTCTCTATGCAAGTATAGCCTGTGATAATGATTTAGCAAAACATCGAAGATTTAGATAATAGATATGCTTCCAAAATTCATAAGATTTTGGGAGAGGTAAAATGTTGAAAGATAGATCAATTTATATAAAATTGATCATTCGAATGATACACCAAGATTGAAAGATAAATGAGTGATTGAGATCAAAAGAATCGACATGCATTATGATAACTGTTAGTACTAACATGAGTGATAAAAACTAAGAATAGAGATCAAGATTAATTAATGATTTAATCTTCAAGTTTGGTATTCAAAAATAGAAGAATAATGTTTTCATGATAGAGATAAAGATAGATTAAAAGCAACATTTTGTTTGAACACGCGCACAAGATTTAATTAATTAAATAAAGATATTTAATTAATAAGCATGTTCATGCATACAAGTTAGAACTAGATAACTGACTAGTTATGACAGAGAGTTTATTCACGAAAGACACTTAGACATTAAATCAAGAGATAACTGACTGATTCAAATAGATCTTGAGTCAAGTGGGAATGAATACTTAGATAACTTAAAAATTTATCTAAATATAGAGGAATGTGTTAAAAATAGACTTTTATGAATTAAATGATTATTTAATTCAAGATTCGACATTTTAAGGATTAATCAAATAAATAAGATTTATTTAATTAAGTGAAGAAAAGGTTAAATGAATAATTAAATAATTAAAGTATTTATTCAATTATAGTAAAAAATATGATAAAGATAAATTAAATAAGAATCTATTTAATTTAAGGAGGGTGACATTAATTAATGACGTAATTAAATAAAGAGTGTTTATTTAATTAATGAAGATAGAATAAAGAAAATGTGAATTAATTAAATAATTAACATTATTTAATTAATAGATGAATAAACGTTAAAGTGAATTAATTAAATAATTAAAAGTTATTTAATTAATAGATGAGAAAGGACCTTAGAAAGTAATTAAATAATTAACATTATTTAATCACGACCATGAAAAGACGAATTATGAAGAAATTTAAGTTGCAAGCTTAGACCAAATTTCAGTGTCTACATTTTGCCCCTCTTTGATACAATGTCATTTTGGCATTGTGTCAAAGAAAATCGATCAAAAATATGCCCCAGTCATGGCTCGGTGTAAAACAGGTGAAGGTATGCCCCCTCCGGAAAATTGACAAATTTTTGAAAAATTTCAAAAAATTTGGAAATAGTCCCAATTAGTCAATTGATAGCCAGAAAAGCAGTGGAGTTAATAGAAATGAAATTGGAGGTGTTAGGGACGTGTACGGGTCGATTGAAGTTGGAAAGTTACATGGCCAATAGACAAGGTCAGAAGAAATGCCACTCAAAACCCTAGGTATAAATTGTAAATTGGTGAAAATCGTATTCATTTTCACCCACCTAGTTTAGAAAATTGTAATTTATGCTCTGGACTCCTAGCGACAATGTCTCAAGTTTCCTACTCACATCACCGCACCTATCACATCCGGACGTTCAGGCGACCTACAGACGTGGGCTCCCCGGTGAGTACTCGGATACCGACTTTTGAAATTTTGAATTTCACACTCTTTAATGCATTTATTTCACATTTTTCTCATGCGTCATTTTGTCTTTGCACCTTATATGTATGCGTAAATGATGCATCTGTATGCAGAACTACACATTTGTATATTTACATCATAGCGTTAGCGTAGGGTTTTGAAAAATGCATGAATTTGTTTTTGTTAGTAACGCATATGACCATTTGCATCACATTTGCATATAACAATAGCGCATATAGAAAAATGTTACGCATTTGTCATTTTAAGCCGTATTTGAAATTTTCAATGATGTTTGTTTGTGTGTGATTTCATGTTTACATATTTGCATTTTACGACACATTTGCATAGTATGATGACACATTTGATATTAAGAGACGCGTTTGCAAAATGGAATGACGCATTTGATATTTTGTAATGCATTTGCAAAAGAATGACGCATTTGATTGGCATGGAATTTTGGAATTTTGGACTAGGGTAGGCTATTGATGCTGACATGAGGCATGTATAATGTCATTGCAGGTTGTATTGGACCCTATCTATACTCGAGAGTCGAGGTAGTTGACTTTTCGCTTCCGTGATAGTTTGTGGAGCAGGGAGAAATGGTTTATGTGGCATTTGGGTTTATATCATGTTACATTCATGCTGACTATTCAGGCAAACCAAGGACTGTTGACGGTGTTGTGTGAGTGGTGGCAATCAGAGACATCATCATTCCATCTACCAATGGGTGAGGTGATGATGACATTAGAGGATGTGTATAGGATTCTTAGATTACCCATTAGAGGGACTAGGGTCATGTATGATACTCAAAGAGGATTCTTTGAGATGTGTAGATATTATCGCCATGAGGACATTAGACAACTGGGGATAGACCATTATGAGATTAGATGGAATGTCTTGGTGCAAAGGTATAGGTAGTTAGACTGTCTTTTGTGTACATTGATAGGTGGCATAGTTCTTCCTGACCAACGAGGTCATGGATTCCTTGTAGGATGGGGGGAGATGCTGGTAGGGATGCTAGAGAGGTGGGAGGTCTATACTTGGGGCCCTTGTCTCTTAGCCATGTTGTATTTCCACTTACATGATATAGAATACAGAGAGGCACAGTCTATGAGCTATGGTACCATGCTCCTGATGGTATGGGCGTGGGAACACATAGCCATTTTCCATCTATCGGTTACAATTGATGTGCAACAGGGATCACCGTATGCCTTCCATTATGCGAAGGAAATCACCCAACATCATGTCAGAGACATTGGATATTATAGACATGTTATTGATACGATGGTGTAGTTCATATGGAGACCATAATTCGATTTCCCACAGTGGTCAGATGAGGACGAGCATTTGACATACTTTCGATAGACATAGTATCTGATTAGACGAACATCTTCCATGTGCATATCATTGAGAGGCACTTACCAGAAAGGGTATTGAGACAGTTTGGCAAGGTACAGGATGAGCCTCTAGGTCAAGCAGAGTATGCGAGATCATCGAGAGAGGTTACATTATGGGGTGCAAAGATTTCGATGGCTACTGCAGAGGCATATATTGATGCACTGGGCTTGGAGAGGCAGAGTAGCTGATCTAGGCATGACAGTTGCATATGATACATGGTGGGCGGATCACATACTAGTTCCTTTGATAGATCTATACCAAGATGCACCTGTGGAGAGGTGAGGGATAGGGCCACGAGGTAGATGTGGTAGAGGCAGAGGTCGGAGGGGTGGGGGTGGTGGTAGGGGGAGATGTGGTCGTAGAGGACAAGGCCCACCTTTGTCACCCGTTTGTGAGGAGGAGGGGGAGGGAGAGGATGTTCCCATGCTAGAGGTTGGCGGAGGTGAGGAGGAGGTTGATGTTGGAGTTGGTGGGGAGGAGCATGCTGCAAAGGAGGACATTCCAAAGTAGCATGCAGAGGCAGAGGTGGGGAGGGAGGAGGCTGAGATAGATGCCCTTGGTCTGCTTGGTGTGTATCAGGATGACAATGATGAGGATGATCAGGAGAGAGAGCTTTGTGATAGGATTCTAAAGGAGATGGAGGATGATGGGATGGAGAGACCATGACAGGATGATACAGGTCTTGTTGATTAGGTTATAGTGGATCCGCTTGCCCAAGTTGCATCCCTAGAGCAGAGGATGAGGGTATTGATGTTAGAGCAAGATTACCTATAGATGGAGAGAGATAGAGATTACATGGACATGGACCAAGCTATAGCTCAGAGACAGGAGACTGAGCAGAGATTTTCAGAGATCAAAGCTCTTTGCAGTGGACCAGCCAATGTATTCACTCAAGAGTTAGTCAGATCTAGTGAGAGAGATTCTTATTACAGGGACCTATATGAGGTAGAGGTTCCTCCAGAGAGACGGGCTCCCAGTTTTTCATAGGCACGTAGCGGTAGGTCTTAGGAGAGGACTCACACTAGGATAGTGAGTACAAAGTGGGTTGAGGGGCCTCACAAAGTTGGACCCTATTACAGGCCTCCTTCAAGACATAGGTTATCAGGATCTCGACATCATTCGTCTTCACAGTCTGGTCATGGAAGTAGTGGTAGTTCTGGATAGGGACATTTATTGAAATTTATTGATGGACATTGTACTTTGATCATGTATCCTACTGGCTTCATATTTATTGATACATTATGACATTGTGATGTGACACGCTTTGAGCGATATATATATAAATGATTTTGGCAGCGATTCTCATGATATGCAGTTTTATTATTCTATAATGCACATTTTTTATATGATATGCCTATGTTATGGATGATCATATCTACCTTATGATGTGATGTTTATTCTATATGATGATGTATGCATTGATTTCTTATAGTATCAATGGATGTTATGTATGCAATTTATGATTATGAGATGCAATGTGATTTATATATATACAATGCTATCTACATGTGATACTATATGTTTGATGATGATGTATCTACATGTGATGCATATATTTACACTTGTTATGTACATGTAATTCTTTTGTTATGTAATCTATGATGATGAATGTCTATTATGCCATGATTTCCTAGATATATTAAATGCCTATATTTTTGTATTTTTCAAATGAAAGATTTATGTATGATTTTTACATGATGTTTCTACATGAATGCATATGCAGGATGCTTTATATTTTTTTGTGTCACAGGACTCCGTAATAATGCAAGAAAGAAGAAATGTTAGTGTGAAAAGAAGATGAAAAATAAACGACATAGTTGTTAGTATTAGGAATCTTCAATATTTTTCCAAATTACAAAAGGCTTTTCACTTTATCATCATTGGGCGGTAACTAATACAAATGGAGATAAACACCATGATAAAATATAGATCAAAGTGTGCAAGGCCATCCACTTGCAAACAACAGACAGTTTCAAACAAGGAGTGTCTTCACTCATACTAAGGGCACAATTGCCCAGTCTTTTTGTCAAGATAAACCATAGACAACAAACAAATAAAAGATGGGTCATGAGATGTCATCGCTCCTCTAAATCCTTCATGGGACATCCTTGAGGAAACTAGTAACATGACTCAAAATTCATAGTTAAAAGACAGTTGAAAAAAAGTGGTCAAAGAAAATGGAATACTAATACATTGTTGCTTCTCTAAATCCTTCATGGGACATCCTTGAGAAAGTGAGTAACAGGATTCCAATCATAAAGTAAAATGAAATGATAAGATAAATAAGCCATAAAGTAAAAAAGCCAATAAAATATTTTCCAAAACTTGATCTATTTTTTTGGTTGTTTTGATTAATAAGATGATTGATTGATAGATCCTGATTTCAGGAGAAACACATATTGGATAAGATGTTGAGTTTGGTTTCAATGTTATGACTATCTATATAAGGCATGACAAAAGACTGGTTTTAGAAAGATACGTATCATATAAGACGTTGAGTCTGATGTCATTGATGTGATAACCTATATAAGGCCTTGTTGATTGTTTGACAGTGTCCATATGTAGGAAGGACTCATCCTGTATAAGACATAGATTAATTGTTTTGCTGATATCTTTATTGAGGAAGGACACATCCTAAATAAGATATAGGTTGATTGTTTTGATGATGTATGTTTTTTAGGAAGGACACATCCTATAGCAGACATAAGTTGTAGATTTTGAAAAAAAATTGATCTGACTTGATGAGATTGTTGACATGTTGATCTTGTTGGTGCATGACCTAATATGATATGTTGACAGTTGACTGTGTGTGACGATGAACCCTAAAGGACTAACCTAGTGTGGCCTCGGGGGCTCATTGATTGATGGCCTTGCCTATGTTGTACACACAAAGACCTCATAGTTCAAGTAGACTTTGACTGATAAGACTGGCTATAAAAAGTTTGATTTGTATGAAGATACTTGACATGTGTGGTAGTGCATGTGACAAACCCTAAAGGACTGACCTAGTGCAGCCTCAGGGGCTCATTGATTGATGGCCTTGCCTACGTTATACACATAGAGACCTTGTAGTTCGACACGACCAATGACCTTATCTTATAGACAAATGGATTGAATCATGATTTTATATAGACAAACCTAAAAGGACTGACCTACTGCATCGGGGGAACATCGGCAGATGGACTTGCCTACGTCCAGTCACAAAGGAAACGTAGTTTGAAAAATGACAAAGACTGACAAGTGCGATTAACTCTGACTCTATTTTTGGATTTTTGACATGTTTTAATTTTTTTGTATTTTTGAAGTTTTCTAATGTTTTTGGATTATTTTTCAGGACATTTTGTAATGTTTTTGGATTTTTTGATAGTTTTACGTTGTCAAGATAGCTAATGTAAGAACCAATATGATGCAAGTCAAGTGCTTTCCCCCAGTTGAGTATAAGACCAATTGATTATGAATAGGATGGGATGGGGGATATGAAATGCACTCAATGTCAATCATCCCAAGTTACAAGAAGGACTACTGTTTATTATGAATGGTATGTACAAATGATGGATGGAAAAGATAGGTGGCATGTGCAGGGATAGATAATATGTATAGGGATAAGCAATATGTACAGGGATAGATAATATGTACAGGGATAGGCGATATGTATAGGGATAAGCGATATGTACAGGGATAGATAGTATGTACAAGGGTAATCCAGATTAGAATAATGGTAGAAAAAGGAGCAAAGTCAACTACACATGGTGCCTGTTTTCTAGGTTTTCACCATGGTACTTATCCAAAGCGTCACCGAGGTGGTTTTCACTATTGGCCGACTTATTTCTCTTTACTATTTTCTTGATTTTCTAATTTTTTTGATGTTACCAAGATGCCTGTTTGCCAGGTTTTCACCTAGGTAATAATTTTTTTGATTTTTTTTTTTATGTATTTTTGATAATTAAGACAAGGCTCTCAGAAGCTATGCATAGAACTTCTTCAGATGAAGACTATTGATAGGTGTTGACAATGGTTCTCCTTCGAGAGTAGAGATTTGATACACTCCTGACCCAAAGGCTTCTATGACAATGTAGGGTCCTAACCAGTTAGGTTCAAACTTGCCTAGATTCTCTCTTTCAGCTTGATTCTTTGGATTCTCCATTAAGACCAGGTCACCAATGTCAAAGTTTCTATTCAAAACCTTCATGTTATAGCTATGACGAAGATGATTTTGATATGCTTGGAGATGGTACAATTCCTTATGTCTTTGCTCATCTAGGAATTCTAACTCATGCAGTCTTGAAACTCAGTACTCTTCATCGTCAATGTGCCCTTTCAAAGATACCCTTAGGGAAGGAATCTTGACCTCAATAGGCAGAATGGCTTCAGAACCAAATACTAGGGAATATGGAGTGGCGCCAGTGGGAGTACAGACACTTGTGCGATAAGCCCACAAAGCTGGATTGAGTTGTAAATGCCAATCCTGGCCAACATCATTGACAGTCTTTTTGAGGATCCTGATAATAGTTTTATTAGATGCCTTTGCTTGGTCGTTACCTTGTGGGTAATATGGGGTGGAAAAATGATGTTGCATATGGAACTCTTCACAAAGATGGTGGAATTCTTGGTTCTTGAATGGACGGCCATTATCTGTGATAATGGATTGAGGAACACCATACTGACAGATGATATAGTTCAAGATAAACTTAGAGATTTGTGTGCCAGTGATGTATGTCATGGTAATAGCCTCAATCCACTTCGTAAAATACTCGGTGGCAGTAATGATGAACTTATGGCCGTTAGATGATGTGGGATGGATCTTACTTATGAGGTTGAGTCCCCATTGGGAAAAGGGCCATGGTGACATTATGGGATGGAGCTCCTATGCAGGTGCATGTATCAAGTCTCCGTGTACCTGACATTGATGACATTTCTTAACAAAGACATATGAGTCTTTTTCCATGGTAGGCCAATAGTAACCCAATCTCATAATATTTTTAGCTAAGGTAGGACTGCTAGAATGGGATCCACATATACCCTCATGTACCCCATGCAAGGTTGCTTGTGCTTCGTTAGTATCAAGACATCTCAGTAGGGTATTATCCAAGGCACGTCTATACAAAGTGTCTCTGATGATGGTATACTTGGCTGACTGGCAAAGGAATTTCCTACGTTGGTTATTAGAAAGGCCAGGGGGTATGATTTTGGCATGGAGGTAGTCATAGATATCTTTATACCATGGGGAATCGGGACAAACAATATCACATACCATCTTTGAATCTGGGATGTCATAGGTAGGGACCAAAAGTTGTTCTACCAAAAACTCAAACTTAGGCACGTTGCTAGGTATGTCGAGGAGTGAAGCAATAGTATCCATGGCGTTTGCTACCCTATTTAGAGCACAAGGTATTTGATGAAAGTCAACCTTGTCAAAGTACTACTTGAAACTATTTTCCATGTGTTTGTAGGGACTGAGCTTTTCATCCTTAGTTTCATAGTCATCATTTACCTATCGGATTACTAGTTGAGAATCACCATAAACCTTTAGGTTCTTGATTTTCCATTTGATTGCCATGTGTAATCCTTTCACAAGAGCCTCATATTCTTCTATGTTGTTGGTACATGGAAAGGAAATCTTGAATGACTTAGGGATGGAATCACCCTGCGGTGTGATAAACAAGATACCAGCCCCTGAACCATGATTCGTATAGGACCCATCAAAGTATAGTTTCCATGTCATTCCTGTGTCAATGGTGAATTTAAACTCACCAGGAAAATATACAACTAAAGGGTGATCTGCTTGTATTGGTGCATCAGCCAATTGATCAGCAATGACTTGTCCCTTAATAGCTTTTCTCTCTACGTACTAGATATCACACTCACTAAGTATCATAACCCATTTGGCCAGTTGCCTTGTTAATGTTGCTTTGCTTAGAAGATATTTTAAAGGATCTATCTTCACAACCAACATTGTTTGATGGTTCAACATATAGTTCCTTAGTTTTTGGGTAGCAAATACTACCGCAAGACAAGCACATTCAATGGTACTATAGTTGAGCTCATAACCAACTAAAGTTCGACTAATATAGTATATTTCCCTTTCATGACCTTCATCGTCATTCTATGCAAGCAATGCTTTGAGTGATGAATGGGTTGTAGAAATATAAAGAATTTGTGGTCGTCCTTCAATAGGTGGCATTAAGAATGGTGGTGTGAGTAGATAATCCTTAATCAGTTGAAAGGCTTCTTGGAATTTACCTATCCATACAAAGGGTGTTCCTTTTCTAAGTAAATGTTGAAAGGGATGTGTCTTATCGACTAACTGCACTATAAATATTCTGATGGATTATAGTCTCCCTTGTAATGTCCTTAGTTGACTAAGATTAGCTGGTGGAGGCATTTCCATGATGGCTTTGACCTTGGCTGGATCCACTTTTATGCCTCGTCTAGAGATGATGTAACCCAAAAGGTTTCCTAATTTCACTCCAAACACACATTTCTTTGGATTTAGTCTCACTTTATACTCTTCTAGCCTTTGAAATATCTTGTCTAAAACCTGTAAATGATCTTCCCTTGTCAGTGATTTGGAAATAAGGTCATCGACATAATCCTCCATAAGAGTGTGTACAAGGTAGTGAAAAATAGTGGTCATAGCTCGTTGATAGGTTGCTCCAACATTTTTGAGTCCAAAGGGCATGACATTCCAACAATAGGTTCCCTAAGGACATGTGAAAGTTGTTTTAGGTTGGTCTTCAGTTGCAATCCTGATCTGATTATACCCTAAAAATCCATCCATAAGGGATAACATCTCATACCTTGTTGTCATGTCTACTATCATGTTAATGTTGGGCAGAGGGAAGTCATCCTTAAGATAGGCTTTATTTATATCTCTAAAATTTGTGCAGATGTGGATGTCCCCTGTTGGTTTGGTGACTAGTACAAGATTGGAAATCCAATCTGCATAACCAATTGATGTAATGAAGCCAATGTCTAACAGTTTCTGCAACTCATCCTTGACTAGTAAAGCAATTTGTGGGTGCATTTTTCTCAATTACTATTTCACTGGTTTTACACCTGGTTGTAAGGGAAAATGACGTAGTACAGTTTAGGATCCAGCCTAGGCATGTTTGCGTATGACCAGGAAAAGTTAATTTGTCTTTGTGTAAAGAAGCTACAAAATTTTGGCTGCTCTTCTTTGGTCAATGATGCTGCAAAATATACCACTCGGGGATTCTCTTTTGTACCTATGTTAACTTCCACTGATTCTTCAACTAGCATGGGTGACTTTTCCTATGCAATAGGGAGAATGTTCAAACCTCCATCCTTAGGTTCCACAGAGAGGTTTTTGCCTTCGAATGCATCCTTTATTTTTGCTTTTTCATTGTCTAGAGGCGCCTTGTGGTTTTCACCTAGAGACTCATCGTTTTTGTCTTTTTCATTCTTTTTCTTATTTTTGCAACTGGAAGGTTGAACATATTCCCAAAAATATGCTTTGTTTTCCAAGTCAATTGCAAATCTAGCCTTGTGATCACCACTAGGTATGCCTTCTCATAATCCCAGGAACTCATCAATTGCTTTGTCATTCTCAAAAATGTCTAAGACAGGTGTGTCTTGTTGGTCCCAATCAATGAGTTGGGGATAGACTAAGGGAATGTCATCATCAGAGATATCAAAGTTCATGGGGGTCAAGGTAAGAACTGAGTTGTTCATATAGTCACAAAATTTTTGTACCAAGTTCTCTTTTCTCTTTTGCTTGGATTTAGGTGGATTCTGAGGTGGGCCTAATGCTAAGGTTTGGTTATCTATAACGGATTTAACAAGTTCCCAAGAGGTAGGATCAAGAGATTCCCAATAGTAATGTTTAAACCATTCCTCTTTTGTCATATTCTTTGGTGGACAAGAATTCAAAGGATTTGGTGAATTTTTCAACATCAAGTCAAGTTCTCCAAATAGCTTATCAAGGTCCATGGTAGAAGTGGAGGATAGGGAATCCCACTCATATTCGTTTGAGTCAGGGGAATCACAGTGGGGTTGGTCACATGGTTCGTTGGATGTCTCTATATCCTCTAAAGCACTTACTTCCTTGAGTAAGGGTGATATGGTACTAGGAATGCCAATCTAAATCAATTGAAACCCAAGCCCTAAGCCTTTCGGCCACTTAGAAACAAAATTTGGTTCAATTCTCCCATCTTGATGTAAGCCTAAACCACTATGTCCATTATATCCCTTGCTCTGCATGATTGTGAAACCTTTTCCATATTGATCTATAGGAATGTGAGCAAGTGAGGGAAGTTCTTTAGGGTATTCTCTATACAACTAGGTGGTCACATCTTCTGCATGTACGGCTTCTTTGCTTAATTCTCCCCATTTTTTAATGGTCGTTGAGGGAGGAATGTGTATGGAGGCCATTGATTGTCTCCTATCTATTTTAGGTAAACTGTATGACTTAGGGGGAATCAGATGGCTAACACAATAAGATGTCTTCATGTGATATTCTCCAAAACCCTTGTCTTGGATCTCGACCCTCAGAGTGGAAGGTAATGAAGGAAAAGTGGATGTTCTAGTGAGGGTGGATGGATCAATGTAATGAGATGAATTGGATGATGAGGCTTCTTGGTTTACAGGAACTTAGCTCTAAGGTTTCTCTTATAGACTGGTGCAGTATTGGAATGGATCTGGGTCACCATCTATTGTTATTTTAGTGCCATTGTAATGGAATTTTATACATTGATGATATGTGGAAGGAACTTCCTTCATGGCATGAATCCATGGTCTACCTAATAGAAGATTGTATGGAAGGGTGAGATCCAAGACTTGTAATTTTGTCTCCATAACTATAGGACCAATTATGATAGGAAGTGTTACCACCCCCTTTGATTTTCTTTCCTCGTCATCATAAGCCTTAATGACAATACTTTTGGTTGTGTCTACACATGCTTCCAAGAAACCTAATTCCTTAATCAATTTTAAAGTGCACAAATTTAACCCTACTCCTCTGTCTACCAGAACTCATCTAACTTTAGTTTTGTCAACAAGGACTTCAAGATGTAACAGGTTGTTATGATTTTTCTTTTCAGTTGCATAGTCTAGTTCAAAGATTGTGGCATGATGATTATTAGTCAGGTAACCTACCATTTCCTTGAAATGATTGACATCAAGATCATTAGGGACAGTCACACTTTGTAAAGCTTTTTCTAGAATGGATTGATGTTCAGGTGAGATATGCAACAGTTCCAAGATGGAGATTTGGGCTGGAGTTTTTCCCAACTGATCAAGTAGGTTATACTGTGACTTGGAAGTTTGTGGCACTTGTTGTGATGGTGGACCTTGGATGGTGATCTTTGTTCGACAATTGTTAACAACACACTTGGGAGTCTTATTTATGGTAATGGTATTGACCTACTCATCAACGGCCCGAAGGTGATTTATGATGGGGCCACTATAATCATGCTTGAAACTAGCATAGTTGGAAAAAGTATTGGTCTTGTTACCTGAATTGGGGGATTTTCCTTTCCCATGATCATGTAATGGATCCGAAAAGACCTTGTGATTAGTGTTTGAAGATGTAGTTTTATGTCCACTGACTTCAATAATTCTATTGTCGACAAAGTCTTGTATGATTTTTTTTCAGTTGACGACAAAATTTGTAGGCTATGTCCTTTGGTCTAGTGGAAATCACAAAAGGAATTATCATCCCACCAAGATGGTTTGAATTTGCCTGGATCATATTGTCTTGGTTCTTGAAGTTGTATAAGATTGTGTTGCAAGAGTTGTTTGAATACCGACTCAATGGGTTCTCCAAGGGGAGTAAACTCACATTTTGGAAATCGTCTATGTTGTTGTGGCCATTGGGTATTTTGGGTTGTGTTGGGGGTTTGGTTAATGATGTTGAGTGTATTGATAGAGGGGTTACTTCCTCTAAGTGTGATGATCGGTCCTGCTTGTAAATTTTTAGCATCAACCACCCCATCATTGGTAACATTTTTATTCTGAGACCAAAACTTGTTTCTGTCATTGGGGGTGTTTTGCATAGTTGGATTTTTGTTGGGTGTATGTGTCTCAAGTTCTCCTTTGTCAATGAGAGCCTTTTCTAGTATAAGCCCCTTTTCTACTAGTTGGGTAAAGGATGTGCGACAATATACCCTCAAGTCACTTCTCAATTTTGGGTTGAGGTTCTCTTGGAGCATTGTGACCTTTTGTTTCTTAGGTATCTTGACAGGACATCAGTTGGCTATAGTTCTCCATATTTGGAAGAAAGCGATGAAATTTTCTCCTTCATCTTGTGTTTTGTGACACAAGGTTGCTATGTTTATCTCATGATCTATGTTGAAGGAGAATGGCTCAATGAATTTCTCAACCAGTTCGCCCCATGATTTTATGCCATAGTCAAGACCTGAAAACCACTCGAGTGTGATTCCTACAAGACTTCTTGGGAATAGTCTCATAAGATAAGTGGGGTCATAGGTGACATCGATGCACATCATAGAAAATTCCCTTATGTGTTCGATCGGATTTTTCTTTCCATTGTACTTGGGTAGGTTTGGTATGACATACCCATGAGCGAAAGGTGTTGTGTACAATGCTTTATTGAAGGGAAACATGCATAGGTCCTTTGCTGAAAAGGTTTTCTTAGTTGAAACTACCATGTTATCCATTTGTGTTTGCAAGACATCAACCTGAGTTAATGATGTGTTGGGTGGATTATTTGGATCTATGTATGTATTATGAAATCCAAGGTCTTGTGATGGGTTTTGATTGAATGTTGGTAAACGGGTTTTGATTCTGAATGAGTGGATTTTGATTTGGAGTTTTTGTAAATGGATTGTGATTCAGAATATGTGAAATGATAGGTCAGTTTCCATATTAGAAAAAGGGTATGCCTTGTGTCTGTGAAACTCCAATGTGTGGTATTGTACTAGCGACACTAACACTGGGTATGTCTATTGTCTGTGGAATATTACCAATGACATTGACAATTGGTGTAGGCGTGAATGTTCTATATTTTTTGTTCCCAACATGAGGACCAAAGGGATTGGACGAGGGCGCACCCATAGTGAATTTTAGCCCATGTGTTGAAGTAGGTGTACCAAATGGAGATGTATGTATTGTGGTACTTGGTGTAGGTCCTCCAGATGGTATGGCTGTGGTAACCTAAGATATAGTTGCACTAGTGGTAGTTGTGTTTGTAGAGTACTAATATCAAAACCAGGAGGTAGTTTAGCAACTTCTGCTAGCAATTTGGCTAAGTATTGTTTAGGATCATTTGCTAGATAGTCATCTACAAAAGTAGTAAATTCAGGGTCCTATGAAGTAGCCTCTATGTCTTCCATTGTAACATGTCCTTGTGCATCTCTAGTAACAAAATTTTTCTAACAGATGTTTGTGAGGTCTAGATGAGAATTGATTGATAAATTCATTGGGATTAGCAATTTTTTTTCTTTCTTTCCTTTTCAATCTAGTTTCAACCATGTAATGTAAGCTCAAAGTGCAAGTGATGCAAAAGCTAAGTCTATCGATGATATGAATTAAATTATGTTTTTGGGATTTTCTAAATATGTAGGATGATGCATGCAACTTTTTTTTTGGTATTTTCTTTGCAAATAGGGTATGTCTAAGAATGATGCTATCCTAGGATGACTGTGTCTAAAGATGCAAAGTCTAGGTGATCAAATTGGAAGATTCTAAAAGAGGTTTTCTATTAGCTAAAGCTTAACCCAAGTTTCAATTTAGTTTTGACAAGGAACCTTTGTAGGACTAGGACCAAAAAATAGGGTGAACTCCTAGGCTAGACTGATGAGCTGGAAGGATTCACACGTAGGAAAAAGGATATGTTGACTAGGTTTAATGACAATGTTTGTTGAATAAAGGGTTTACCCAAAGCATGAAAGGGTACCTATCCTAAAATCTGTAAAAGTTGATCACTCTAAAGGAAATTAAAGACCTCTCAAATGAAAGTATGATGTATGACTAGGGTACCTGTCGCTATGACTGAATGATTCCTAAAAGATCTAATTGTGCAAATTTTGAGCAAACATTCAGGTTTTTGTCCAAGAATAAATGAAAAAGGATAAGCTAGATACTGATTTGACTATTTGTTCTTAGTTTGTGACCCTAAATTCTGGTTTTCTAATCTTCAGGTAGATGCATCGCTGAATTTGATAGTTGCGGTTTTGTTTCTCAGTTACGGTTTTCTAGTAAATTCAGACTATGGTATTAGATAGATGTGGTTTTGTTTATAGCAGATGTGACTCGAGATAGCAATTGTGACTCAGGACTGTTCAGATGCAGTTTTCAAGACTCTATGCACTAGTAAAAATTTTGCGATAGGGGAAAATGCGTCATTGTAGATTGCAGATGCAGCTCACCTTTTCAGATGTGTCATAGAATATGACAAGTGTGTGTTTTCAATCAGATGCAGTTTTCTACTAAGCAAATGCAAGCTAATCTAGCAGATGCAACTCTAGTTAAGATAGATGCGACTCTAGATTAAATTGGACAATTTCTAATAGATGTGACTCTAGATTAAACAGATGCAACTTGAAATAATAGTTGTGACTTTCTAGTGAACAGTTGCAGTTTTTCAGTGAATGAAAATGTAAACTGACTTTGTTTCATGATCAAGTTTTGGAAAAAAAAGACAATCAAAAGATAATGTATTTTCAGTTTGATTTTGACACAAAGAACATTTAATCTGATAACAAACAAGCACATCCTAGGCTATGATGGATAGTATTTACTGAGTTCTCACTTGGGTTTTACCCCAGCTATGCTTATTCAAGGCGTATTACTAGTAGCTTGACTCCACTGGCTCCCCTCCACAACTCAACACTTCTTTTGGGGCAGCCAAGCTATAGTACCCATGAAACTCCCATGGCATACTTCTCATCTCTACAATGAACCGTAAAAACGTGAGACGGCTTCACAGGTCTGACCTGCTACACTAGTAGATAAAGGGATATTGGACACTGCAAACAAAGGTGTTTAATTCAGGCATTTTGTTCGTGGGGTATCATCCATTTGGTGAGAGACCATTGCTTCCCTTCTCGTCAGAAAAATACTCATGATTCTTGAGATTTCCTTAAGAACCCACTTTTATATACCGGCTAGAAGTCCCTCAGATTCGGGGTGCTACCAATCTGAGTTGTCTTGGGGTGAGTACATTTTCCCACCAAAACAAGGCCAATTTCTAGAGTCAGTAACCAGTTCTCTTACACCCAAGATCACACGAATGCGCAAGGGGAGAGGATACTTCGATATACCAAATCTTGAGGGTAATAACAAAGCGTGCTTTCGCACCAAACATAGTAGACAATAGTAAATTTTAAACCCAAATGAAAATTTTCTAATCTACCAAACAATCTATTTCATAAAAAAGGTCTTTGACTCTCGTCCTGCAGTTCATTAGTAGTTTTGCAATCTTTATCTTCGACGGTCATCCTGCAAGAGGGGTTTCAAAAAAATTTCTTCTATGCTTACATCCTACAAACACTATGTTAACTCCAAAAACACACGTTGTAAACCAAACCTTAGCTAAAATGAAAACACAAAAGAAATCTGTAAATCAAAAATTAAACTTAAAAATTCACCAGTCAGATGCGTCATTTTCTTCGTTAGATGTGTCATGGTCAGTTGTGGCTCGATAAATCATAGATGCATAAGAATTTGTGAGATGTGTTGTGACTTCTGGAAAATGCGTTTTAGAATGTCAATTGCGTCGTTTCATGTTTCATATACATTTTTTGTACGAAACTTGCAAAATCAAATAAAATTCTATGGATTCACAAAGATGGTGTCTTCAAGTCGGGTTCACCAAATGTAACATCATGAAAAAAACAAAGGTTAAAAGCACACAAAAATTCAATCAAGCTCTAATGCAACCTAAGATAAACAAAAGAGAACAAAGGAAGGCTAAAACATAAATAAACTGAACAATCTCACCCAATATCTACGTAGTTCCATGTATGACCTCGATTTACATTCTCCATTTCGTTGTTGTAGTATAATTGCCCTCAGATTTCTCTGTGCAAGTATAGCATGTGATAATGATTTAGAAAAACATAGAAGATTCAAATAATGGATATGCTTCCAAAATTCATAAGATTTTGAGAGAGGTAAAATGATGAAAGATAGATCAATTTATAGAAAATTGATCATTAGAATGATAGGCCAAGATTGAAAGATAAACAGACAATTGAGATCAAAAGATTCGACATGCATTATAATAATTTTTAGTACTGACATGAGTCATAAAAACTAAGAATAGAGATAAAGATTAAATAATGATTTAATATTCAAGTTTGGTATTCAAAAATAAAAGAATAATGTTTGCATGACAGAGATAAAGATAGATTAAAAGCAGTGTTCTGTTCGAACGCATGCACAAGATTTAATTATTTAATTAATAAGCATGTTCATGCATACGAGTTGGAACTAGATAATTGACTAGTTATGACAGAGAGTTTATTCGCGAAAGACACTCAGACATTAAATCAAGAGATAATTGACAGATTCAAATAGATCTTGAGTCAAGTGGGAATGAATACTTAGATAACTTAAAAATTTATCTAAATATAGAGGAATGTGTTAAAAATATACTTTTATGAATTAAATGATTATTTAATTCAAGATTCGACATTTTAAGGATTAATCAAATAAATAAGATTTATTTAATTAAGTGAAGAAAAGGTTAAATGAATAATTAAATAATTAAAGTATTTATTCAATTATAGTCGAAAATATGATAAAGATAAATTAAATAAGAATCTATTTAATTTAAGGAGGGTGATGTTAATTAATGACATAATTAAATAAAGAGCGTTTATTTAATTAATCGGGATAGAATAAAGAAATGGTGAATTAATTAAATAATTAAGATTATTTAATTAATAGATGAATAAACGTTAAAGTGAATTAATTAAATAATTAACATTATTTAATCACAACCATGAAAATATGAATTATGAAGAAATTGAAGTCGCCAGCTTAGACCAAATTTTAGTGTCTACATGTGGTCTAAACCAAAACTCATACTAACTATCATGAGGTTATGCAATATCTGTGTGGTTGTTACCTCTCATACTCAGCTTGAAACTGTCAAGATAGTGCAAATGATTGCCAAGCCCCCTATCTTCACTAGGTGGGGAGACATGCAAGATGAATAAATATTTGAGGAATTTTCATCTATGATCTACAAGGACCAAGAAGAACTAGAAAAGCCACAACCCATTTTAATTAACCCTACCACTAGAGGTTATCAATTAGTTAAACATATGGGATATAATGGAAAGGGTGGCCTTGGGCTACACAAACAAGGCCAGTCAGAGCCTATCATAGTGGAAAAAAGGAAGAAAAATATGGGGCTAGGTTATAAGCCAAAAGATGTGGTTATTCCAAAAATTGGACGAACCTCTTGAAAGAAGTGAGAAACTTCTACTAGCATTAAGGCACTGGATACCTATCATACCTTAGAGAAAACCTTACCCGTTGAAGACTTATTTGATAACTTTAGCATTGATAGGTTCCCTCTCCAACATATTCAAACCATTCCCAACATCTACTACAATTTTGGTATGGACTCAAATAAATATGAATGGGATTCTCTTTCTTTCATCACCAGATATGATTCTCCCACTTTTAGCAATGACAACCTAGACACTTAGTGGGAAAAAGACACACGAGCCATATTGACCCTTTCATCCACTTCCATAAGCTTGTAAAATAAAGATGATAACCTCCCACTCTGTTACCCACAACTCATAGATTGGGATCAACAACAACATACACTTGTTCTAGATCAATTCCAGAATGATGAGGCAATCATAGAGTTCATGGAACTTGAACAAGAGACATACTTTGGTGGAGAGATTGAATCTTCCAGTCGCAAAAATGAAAGAAAGAACATATAAATACGATCCCCTAGAGAAAATCACATTGTGGCTTTAGTGGATCTAGAAAAGGGGAAAAAAAGGACGCATCCAAAGGTGAAAACCTCTTAGAGGCACCCGAGGATGGAGGGTTCAATCTCCCCATATCAGAATATCAAGAAAGATCAACACTACTAGTAGAAGAAGTAGAACCCATAAATGTTGGCACAACAGAGGACCCAAAGATAACCTACCATGTGGATAACTTGACCTAGAAGAAAAAGACAACTTCACAGCTTTCATCAATGCCCAGAAGGTAAATTTTTCATGGACCTATGCTGACATGCCTAGACTAGATCCAACATTAGTGGTACACCATCTAGCTATAATCCCTAGATCAAAGCCTATCAAGAAAAAACTTAGAAAAATGCATCCACAGATAGAATTACTAGTAAAGGTAGAGCTAAAGAAACTACTAGATGTGGGTTTCATCAGACCCATCAACTATTCATAATGGATATCAAATCTAGTACTAGTGTCCAAACCTACTAGGGGCATAAGGATATGCACAGACTTCAAAGACTTGAACAAGGCCTGTCCAAAGGATGACTTTCCATTACCAATTGTAGACATGATTGTAGATCTAACAACAAGGAATGAGGTGTTATCCTTAATGGATGGTTTCTTCGGATACAACCAGATAAGGATCTCTCCAAATGACCAACACAAAACAAAATTTACTTGTGCTTGGGGAACATTTTGTTGGAATGTAATGCCCTTTGGTCTAAAGAATGCAAGAGTGACATATCAAAGAGCAATGATGACCATATTTCATGATATGCTACAAAAAATCATGGAGGACTACGTGGATGACATTCTAGAAAAGTCACTCAAAAGGGTAGACCATTTGACAAACCTAGTGAAAGTATTTGATCATATTGAACCATACAATCTGAGACTCAATCCTAAGAAATGCATATTCAGAGTAACATCTAGGAAGCTGCTAGGGTACATAGTGTCAAGAACAGGGATTGAAGTAGATCCATCCAAAGTAAAAGCAATAACAGAGATGCCTCTTCCAAAGACACTAAAATAGTTGAGGAGCCTACAAGGGAAGGTGCAATCATTAGGAAATTTATCACACAATTGGCAGAAAAATGTCACCCTTTCACTCATCTCCTACATAATGAAATCATCTTCAAGTGGGATGGGAGATGTGACCAAGAATTTCAACAAGTCAAGGAGTACCTACTTACTCCTCTTGTACTCATGTCGCCTATCCCATAAAAGGAAATGATACTTTACGTGTCTACCACACAAGCAACACTAGGAGCTCTCTTGGCCTACCTAGATGATAACAATAAAGAAAGGGTAGTCTACTATATCAACATAACACTTGTGGGCTACAAACTAAACTAGTCATCCATTGAAAGAGTGTGTCTCTCAATCATGTTTTCAACACAAAAGCTAAGACACTACATCCTGAACAAAAAAGTCAAGTTGATTTCTAAGGTAGACCCACTCAAGTACTTACTAGAAAAGGCAGCCCTAACAGGCCGAATAACCAAATGGGTGATGATCTTGAGTGAATTTGATATAGAGTTTGTGGATAGGAGACCTATCAAGGGACAAATTATAGCAAACCAACTAGCTGAAGCACCCTTAGATGATCATAAACCTCTCATAGTGGACTTTCCAAATGAGAGTATCTTGATGATAGAACAAATAGACCAATGGACTCTATACTTTGATAGGTCTCATACTCAACATGGATCTGGAGCCGGTATTCTATTTCTCACACCACAAGGAGATAGTATACCCAAGGCCTACAGGATTGCATTCCCACACATGAACATCTCAGAATATGAAGCTCGTATCACAGGGTTAAAAATGGCTATTGAATGGAGAATAAAAGAGCTACATGTATTCAGAGACTCTCAACTAGTGATTAGAGAAGTGAATGATGAGTACCAAACAAAAGATGAAAATTGTTGCTATACAAAAGGATGGTGGATAGCTTCAAGGAATACTTCATCATAATAACCTTCGAGAAAATTCCTCGGATCAATAACAGAGCTCTCGATGCAATGGCAACAATAGGCTCACTGCTTTATATTCCACAAAACATGCCTAAGTATGAGTTCCTTGTGGAACAGTTGCTTGTACCAACATTTAACATCCCAGAATTAGAATTGGTATGTGTTGTTGTTGATCCTAACTCCCCATGGTATAGACTACATCCAGCATGGTATCATACCACTTGACTTAATGACCACCTAAAAGAAAACCTTCACCCGTAGAACTTCCCATTTTACCATCTTAGGAGATACCCTATACCATCGTAGTCTAGATGGTATGTTACTCCAGTTCCTTAACATAGAAGAAGCACAAACAACCTTACAAGTTTTTCATGAAAGTATTTGTGAATCCCACTCGAGTAGACTTAACCTAGTCCAAAAACTGCTCAGAACAAGATACTATTGGCCCTCCATGGAATAGGAATGCATACAGTATTCTAGAAAGTGTCAAAAATGTCAACATAGTAACCTAGTTC
>VDFB02361513.1:0-45784 GCA_007258455.2 Sequoia sempervirens
ACCATAATAGGTCTGGGAGCAATTTCTTTTGGGTCTGTATAAAGAACCCATGTTTGGGATTCGTGTCATATGTTCATTTTAGGTGTGGTTATTATTGCTTTATATGTATATATTTCGGCCATTTTCGGCCTATCACCACCACATATTGGCAATTATCTCATTGCCTTGCATTATATAAATATGCAGACTAGGGATTAGTTTCTCCTGGATTATTTCATGACTTTCGACCTTACACTGGTCTGCAAACTCTGGGGATATTTACCAAGTGTTTATTGATGACTTCAAATGTAAACTTTTCATTGTCCCACATCCTGTAAAAGCACAGAATAGGGTAAGCATTGTTTTACTTGTTATGACCTGGTTGCGTGATTAATTGACCTCATGAAGGTGTGCAATAGAAGGGAATTTATGTTAGCATCTGTTGACCTTATACAGATCTGCAAACACAAGGGATTCCTGTTAGGATCAATGGGAATATGTGTTAGTGTTGTTTGGCTGTATCAAAGATCGCATACTGCTGGAATTAAATTAAGATGCCTTGACTATATGTAGGTCAATATTTTGAGCAATGAATAAGAGTTTGGATTTTCCCTGATACTTGTTTATACACTAGACTGACTATTCAAGGGCCATTGCAATTTTTATCAAGGATAGAAAATACCTGTTCTGTGTGTATTATATTCTCACAATATGTAACTATCGATATAGGATGATAAATATAAATATATTTATATATGTATACATGTATATACGGGATAAACATATATACAGATATAAATATTTATATATATCTTTGTATAAATTCTCATTACCTGTACTTCTTGTTATATTATAAAGTACACAAATATATATATATATATATATATATATAAATAAGGTATATACCTATATGCAGAGATAAATATGAATCCTTTTTCAAAGAAAAGACCAAGATCAGTATCAAACTTGTTCCATTTGAATAGTAAAGTACTCCTGTAAAAACATTAATCTTTTAATTATACAAGGACTGTTCTTAAGGATTGATCTAAAGAACTTGACACTACTCGTCACTCGACCATCTTTATGTTTGCAAGTTGCATATAAACATCTATATTTCCTCAAATGGGAGTTTTTATATTTTTTTACTAAAAACAGTTTATATTATACTCAGGGCAGAGCAAAAAAAAGAGTATTGGGTTTACCTATCTTATTAATATTCTTATAGAAACATTGATCATAAATTATTGGTAGAGTACTGTACTTTCATTCTTGAGCAAGTTTGTCTTTGTCTATTGTTTAAATTAAACATACTTGTTGATTATGAGGCACATGCCTGTAGCAATTATGGAGAGCTCAAAAGGTATTTAATCTATCAGTTTGATTATATGCTGGAAATGCATAATAGTGCACAAAATATCATTTTTATTAAATCATTTTAGTTAGAATCCTATAACATACTTGCCTAGGTGATTTTAGTTGGCATAAACTCCTACATCATCTAGCCAAACCTATGATAGGAGGATTACTTACATATGCAGATATGCATATACTTGAAATATTATACTATCATGTGTGCTTGAATGTGAAATTATAATTCCTAATAACCAATTTGAGATAGAGGTGTGTGAACATACAACACGTATCTCAATTACGGAATGTGTTTTTTTTATCAAAACTTTGGCCAAAGTAATGCAAAATCACTACTTGCATTGTCGATTCACAATGTCTACCTATTTGTAAAACAGTCAAATTTGTCATACTTAGCTAGAGGGAATCTAGAGTAGTATGACAGATTGTTTGTAATTGGACATGTTGTGCCTTTTGCATGAATGCCCCACTAAAGGCGAGGACCCCCTCTTTTTGCCTGGTTTTGCGTTTTTGTCACATTAGGTTGATTTTCATTTCACATGCTTGCCTATTTTGATTTGGTGTCTAGGTGCATTTAGGGCCAAGAGTTTTAATGATTGTAGAAATTTGGTTGGATTGAGTCTGCTATGAAAGTTCGCAATGTTAATTGCATACTAGAGCCCTACAAGCCTTAAATTTTTGCAAGTACTTGTGCTCACGTAGATTTACCATAACGGTCCTATGGGACGTTTGCCCTTTTGCCAAGGGTAAATGACTATGTAAATTCCGCAACCTCCTTATTACGTCCAAAGCTCTGCAAGCAATTCATGTTTTAAGGAGTGATGCCAAAAAATAAACATAGTACATGTTGACTCTTGAAACCCCTTGATTATCTCATCTACCACTAAAAAGCTCACAGTTCTATTTTAATGCGGTGATTCATCTCCAACTTGGATATATCTTAGACCATGATGGCCTCCCAATCCCACCATAGAATGAAGCTCAATGTAATGAAAAGACCAAGCTTGACCATTGTGGGCATGAAATATTTCATTTATTATATTCTTATAGGCTCAAGCTAGTTTCCATCTATGAAAGATGTCGGTAAAGTTTCGTGAGGTCTCAACACCATGATAGTGAGCATTGGTGTTTCCTTTATAGAGGCCAATAATCCTAATAATAAGGATCCTCAAAGGTCATACCGGATGGAGATATGATGTGGACCGGGCTTATTATAGTTCGGGATTCTAAGACTTCAAAATTGTTGTTTATAGTCTCGTGTTAAGGTGCAATATATTAATGCACTCAGGCCTTTCAAATTTCAGGTCTTCGGGAAATTTTTAAGAGAACTGATCGAAGGTGATTTAATCAAATTTCGATGGCTTTGGCATTCGAGTTGGAAAGATGATTGCAGATTGTGAGTTTTTCAATTTTGAAGGATTAATAACTAAAGAATTGTTACACTCATCGCCATTTTGACCTTTGTGGGAGTCGTGTGACATTCGGATTCTCTTTGCTCATATTGAATCTGACGTACCTCATGGTTTTAGAACATTTTTTTTATTGCCTCAATTCTCCGCAATGATTATTTGTTGCGGATTTTCATGTGGTGCGTAACCATTCCCTGTAAGTAGTATATCTTTGCTTTGTTGTAGTCGGCCGTAGTCGGCCAATTGCTAATAAAACAATAGTTAGTGAGAATAATACATGTCATGTACTTTCGGGTAATCAAGTCCCGATTAATGTTAATGTTGTTATGAAACGTCGTATCGGTTGGTTATCTAACTACCGCCGAACGTTATATGTCGTCAGTTGTTGTAGTCGGGAAATAGTCATGTGCCGATGGTTATACTTATAAACACTGTTGATACTCTGTGATTGTACATGGTAATATTCCTGATGATGAATAAAGTTTCTATTCTATTATTTTGTTCTATGTTATGCACATGACTTAGTTTGCCAGTAGTACGTAGTACTTGAATTACATTTCGTAGGCAAACATTTGGCGCCGTTGCCTTAGCGGACTAGGGCATCAATCGTCATGGCAGCGTAATGGGACAACCGGCGGAAGAACCTGTAAATGCTAATGAGGAATAGGAAGACCGATTGACGGAAGATCTGGTTAATCTGTGGAAGATATCGTTACGAGATCATGTACGAAGGGAATCCCAGATACGGGAGATCCCTGAGGAAGTTATCTGGGATAGATTGGAAGTGAACGACGAGGTGAATCATCTCTTGAATCGTATGCCCCGATTACTGGCCCGTCATTCCATTATTCTGCAAGACCTCCGAGAAGAAGAAGATCGGGAACGCCGAAGACAACAAATACTACAACGCTACAAAGAACGAACTAAACGAGAAGAAGAAGAACGAGACACGAGCCGGAGACGTACATCTGGTAGCCAGCGATGATCGCCTGAACATATTTTAAATGCCCGTACGGCCGAACAAAGACAAGAATCGAGTACCTGACGGGCACGGGACTCCGGAAGAGCAAGTTCGGCTATCACTCAGGCTGCAAGAACAAGAAAACCAGCAAGTAAAGATTGGCATGGTGTACTTGTTGTTCTTGCCAAAGGTTCAAACCCATTGTGGTATTGTTGAATGGTTGTATTCATAGCTAAGGAATTGGATTGGATGAGGATTTAATTGAAATAAATCAGAGCATTAAAAGAACATATGAAAATCTGACAAGAATAGACACATCCATTGGACGAGCGCACCAAAGTTTGACAGAAGGAAGGGACGGAAAACCCTTCGGCACCCCGTATATAGGAAGATATGATCTTGATGAGAATGAAGATGAATTAAGTAGTAGCATCAGATGTTTTCAGGAGTTGTCCATATCAAACGATGACGAACGGCTAACGAGTGGAAGATCTGAGCCCAGTACCCCAAGGCGGAGAGAGTACCGAAGGGAACCCCAGGAGACTCAAGGTGTCAAGGACGCCAAAGGAAGACGTGGGAGTGACTCGTACGTGGCCGAGAGTGCAAGTGACGCACCGGAACATAGCGGGGAAAACAGTCTACTCGAGTCCAACACACAAGGAGGACAGCGGGGAAAGATGGCTCATCTGGATCGGAAAAAGTTGCCGAAGTTCATGGGGAATGGGTCAGAAGATCCAGTACGACACTGTAAGACATGTGAAACTATTTGGATAGCCAGCGGACAGGATGATCCCGACCAGTGGCTGAAAGCATTTCCAGCGACACTCAGAGAGAGTGCCATTGATTGGTACTCTGAATTAAATCAAGCACACAAAGCTACATGGAGATTATTGAAGAAAGCATTTCAAGAGGAGTTCAAACTCCTGCGGGATGATAGCGAGATTATTGCGGAGATATACAATACCAAGCAAGGAAAGCACGAGAGTGTGCGGACCTACAACCGAAGACTCAAAGATTTGCTGGGGAAATTGGAGGCACAACCGGCCGATGGGTTGAAGAAAAGATGGTTCATCGAGGGCTTGCTTCCGTCATTAAGAAAGAAAATGAAAGTCGTACCTCCTTCGTCGTACGCCGAAGCATACAATCAGGCAATGGACATAGAAAGTGAAAATAAAACATCCTCTCGAGGGAAAAAGAAGACTGACGACGAGGAGAGTACGGACGACGACGGTGAATCCAAGATTGTACAAGCACTCAGGAAAGATATGATGCGAATGATGAAAGAATTGAAGGCCGACAAGGAGAGTACGAGAGAAGCCAGAGAACTGTGGTGTACAAACTGCAATGCGGAAGGTCACACGAAGGCGAACTGTCCCAAGAACTTATTTTGCGATATCTGCCAAGTGATGGGACATTCCGTCAAGGAATGCCCATACAACTTAAAAGCCAGAAGTGCACAAGTGAAGAGCACAAAAGATTTACTGAGAGGGGGGGGTGAATCAGTAAATCAATAATAAAACTTTTTATTTTTAATCCTTTTTAACCTTGATACAATCAACCCTTTTTGATTTGAATCAATTTCCCCAAGTTGACACAATTTTATTGAAATAATAATTTTTCAAGTAGGCACCAACCTACAGATTTACAACTAGATGATTTAGTAGAATGAAATCTACAAGGAACACCTAGACCTCTACAGATTTTAGTAGACACCTGCCTACAAGGAGCACCAACCCCTAATGCAAGGCACCAAACCTTGACTTGATGGATGATTCAAGTAAAGCCAATCAGACCTGCACTCAGCCAATCCTCTAATCTGCCTTTGTGATGTAAACTCTCACACTCAGCCCACACAAGAAGATAGCTTCTGAACTTTGACTTCTTGAACTTGACAACCACACCCAAAACATTTATTCAAAATTCCCTTTATATCTCCTTATGCCTTTTGATGAAGAGAGGCATCCATTCGAATGAAGACAACCCTTCTCATGAAAGAACACATCTATTGAAAATCTGCCTCTTCAAAAATTGTTTATCTTTAAACAAGCTCAAGCACACAGCCGAATGATCTTAACACAATAGAATTTAATTCAAATTCGTACTTTGTGAAAAGACGTCATCTTTCAGATTAAGCAATCTTTGGTCTTTAATCGATTCTTAAGAGAGTGGTGTCTTTTGTTTAACACGTGCCTTTCTAGTTGTAATTTCGACTCTTCATAAAGAGGTGTGATATTTGCAAACACAACTTGTTTCCTTGTTTGTCTTTTGAATAATAAATCTTCATCGAATAACTTTCTTCAAGATAATCTGGAGTTTATTAAATCTGTTTGTAATGATAATATCTCTTTAATAAACAGATCGAACACATCTCTTCCAAAAAATACTTCTTAAAAGACCCGACTCCTCACACAAAGATTACGTCCTTTTGAACTCTTGCTACAGAACCCGTTTTTTAGAAACACGTCTTTTTGGCTACAGAACGCGTTTTTAGAAACACGTCTTTTTGATAGACTACGCCCTTTGATACTTGCATCTGTAGATTTGAGATTTGATATAATATGTCTTTTCAGATTAGAAAGATATCATTGAATGAATGCGTCTGTAGAAATTACGCCCTTTATAAAAACACGTCTTTCTAATTTTTATACTAACAAAGTCATAAGTTGCTAAACACGTATTTAAAAAAAACACGCGTCCCTTTGAACTCATTTAAACATAAACTAATCACATCAATCTGTGTTATAAGTCGATCACCAACTAACACGCATTGAACTGTTCCAGACTAGAACAACAATACTCTTATCTTCCAATCTGTTCTTAGATTTGATGTTCAGATTTATTATGTTCTGCTCCCTTTACCACATTCGAATCTCCTTGTATCTTACTTTTCAACTTTGAATCTCCTTTCAAATTCGAATCTCTTCACAGTCAGCTGTATATTTATTTTGAACCTGTCAAATTGTTTATTTTTAACTTGTCAAATTTGTTCTCCTTGATCAGAATTCAGAATTGATCAACCTGAAATGATCTTCTAGTATTTTCTTTTGACATACATAACGATGGTCTTCAACTTGATTATCAACAAATAATCATCATAAGTTCAAATCCATTTTCTCATATTTGTTTTGACATCAATGACAATACTTCTAACAATCTCCCCCTTTGTCATTGATGGCAACTTTAAAAAAAACAATTTGAACTCCTGTTTTGCTCCCCCTGTGTCCAATTTCTCCCCCTTTGACATCAATGGCATGGGGTCTTTTAGCAATATTTTAGTTCCATGAAGCTACAAGATGTTATGCGTAGCTCCCCCTGAATACATGCCTCCATTAATTAATTTGATGGATATGGAACAACCCTCAATTTGTCCCTTAGATATTCAAATGTATCTCTTGGAAGTGGTTTAGTAAATATATCAGCAGTTTGCTCTTTTGTAGTTATGTATTCTAAACACACTTGTCCTTCTCCTACTTGTTCTCTCAAAAAGTGATATTTGATAGGAATGTGCTTAGTCCTTGAGTGCATCACTGGATTTTTGGATATATTGATTGCACTAGTATTATCACAATATATAGTGCAAGGATGATCATACTCTACCTTTATGTCTTTTAAAGTTTGCCTCATCCACAAAAGTTGAGTGCAACATGCTGCTGCTGCAATATATTCAGCTTCTGCTGTAGATAAAGAGACTGAATCTTGTTTTTTGCTTATCCAAGACACTAGATTTCCTCCAAGAAAAAAGGCTCCTCCACTTGTGCTTTTTCTGTCATCTACATTACCAGCCCAATCAGCATCTGTGTATGCTTCAAGAGTGAAATCATTGCTGCTAGGGTACCATAGACCATAATCCATTGTGCCTTTCAAATATTTGAATATACGCTTTACTGCATGAACATGTGTTTCTTTTGGTGCTGCTTGAAATCTGGCCACAACTCCAACAGCTTGCATTATGTCTGGTCTTGTGGAAGTTAGATATAACAAACTTCCTATCATTGATCTATAAAGTGTTTGATTCACATCTTGGGATTCATCATTTTTACTTAGCTTGCAACCTGTAACCATAGGAGTACTAACAGGATTGCAATCTTCCATCCTAAACCTTTTTAACATTTCTTTCACATATTTAGTTTGGGATATGAAAATACCTTTGCTTAATTGTGAAATTTGCAGCCCAAGGAAGAAGGATAATTCTCCCAACATTGACATCTCGAACTCTTTTTGCATACATGATGAAAATTCTTTGCACATTCTGTCCTTGTCTCCACCAAAAATGATGTCATCTACATAGACCACCACAATCAATAAGTGTCCATCCTCTTCTTTGATGTATAGATTGCTGTCTACATCTCCTCTTTTGAAACCTTGCTCTTTGAGATATTTGTCAAGTCTAGAATACCAAGCTCTAGGAGCTTGTTTAAGCCCATAGAGAGCTTTCTTTAACTTGCACACATAATCCATGTCTTCTGATAGTAGGAAGCCTTCAGGTTGTTCAATATAAACTTCCTCTTCTAAATCTCCATTAAGAAAAGCAGATTTGACGTCCATTTGATAAACCTTAAACTTTTTGTGACTTGCATAGGATAAAAACATTCTAATTGCTTCAATCCTTGCAACTGGTGCGAAGGTTTCCTCAAAGTCTACTCCTTCAACTTGTGCATAGCCTTTGCACACTAACCTTGCTTTGTTCCTTGTGACTTTACCATCTTCATTTAATTTGTTTCTAAAAACCCATTTTGTGCCAATTACATTCTTATCTTTTGGTCTTGGAACAATTTCCCAAGTTTCATTTTTCTCTATTTGATCCAATTCTTCATTCATTGCATCAATCCAACTTTTGTCTTTGCTTGCTTCTTCAAAAGTTTTGGGCTCAACTTGAGATAGAAAAGCTGCATGACAATCTTCATTGTAATTCACCATTCTCCTTGTAGATCTACATCTATCTTGAAGAATCAAATCTTCAGGATGGTTCTTTTGAACAAACTTGGAAGGTGTCTTTGGTGTCTTCATGGGAGTCTTTTGTGAAGATTCTCCTTCTTTTGCCTCTTCCTCCTTTTCTTCCTCTTGAGAGTCCTCATCATCTTTGTCTTCTTCATTCATAGTTTGAACATGGTGATCACTTTGTCCAACTTCTTTGAATTGCTTTCCTTCATCAACTCTTACATTAGCACTTTCAACAATTTTGTGAGTTCTTTTGTTGTAGCATCTATATGCCTTACTTTTTGATGAGTAGCCAAGAAAGATTCCCTCATCTGCTCTTGTGTCAAATTTGCTCAAATCTTCTTCATCTCTTCGAATGTAGCAAGTGCTTCCAAAAATCTTGAAGTACTTGACAGTTGCTGGTCTTCCTTTCCAAAGTTCATAAGGTGTCTTCTCATTGTTCACTCTTATTTGTGCACGATTCAGAATGTAAACTGCTGTATGAATTGCTTCTTTCCAAAAGGAATCTGCTATCTTGTTTTCATTTAGCATTGCCCTTGCCATTTCTTGAACTGTCCTATTTCTCCTTTCTACAACCCCATTTTGTTGAGGGGTTCTAGCTGCAGAAAATTGCCTTTTAATTCCATGTTCTATGCAGAAATTTTCAAATTCTTTTGAAGTGAATTCTCCTCCTCGGTCTGATCTAAGGCATTTTATCTTGCAGTTTGCCTCATTTTCAACCAGCTCCTTGAATGCTTTAAATTTGTCAAAAGCTTCAGATTTTTCTTTCAAGAATGCAACCCAAGTCATCCTTGAGAAGTCATCAATCAGCAACATAAAGTATCTTTCTCCATTCATGCTTTTGGATTTTGTTGGCCCACAAAGATCTGTATGTATGAGTTCTAATGGTTTTGATGAAGTATGCTCCTTAGACTTAAAGCTTGACTTTGTTTGCTTTCCAAGCTGACACTCTCTACAAATGATATTAGAAGGTTTTGTTATCCTTGGCATATCTCTCACAGCATTTGATTTGCTAACTTTGACAATATTATCAAAGTTTAGATGGCCTAGCCTTTTGTGCCACAACCAACTCTCATCCTCTTGTACTAAATTGCAACTTTCACAACTTATCTCTTTTAGGACATACAAATTTTGTTTCCTTTCAGCTTGAGCAACCAGCTTTCCATCTTTCTTAATATCACATGTATTAGAAAGAAATGTGATACTATGTCCTTGATCACAAAGTTGACTTACACTTAGAAGATTTTCTTTTAGGCCCTTAACATACAAAACATTTTCTGTTTTTGTTCTTCCATTATCTAGACTGAGTGTTCCTTTTCCTTTTATTTGTTTTCTTGAATTATCACCAAATCTTACTGTTCCTTCATCAGTAGGTTCAAGAGAGATGAATTTGCTCTTGTCACCTGTCATGTGCTTTGAGCACCCACTATCAATGTACCATCTATCCTTCTTACTTTCAGCATGTAAGGCAGTTTGGATGAACATTGATTTCTCCTTTTTCCTCCATACTTTGATAGGTATTTCTTTCCTCTTAATAGACTTATCTACCTTCTTGTTTTGTTTTGGAGAGTTATTAAAAACTGACCTACAAGCTTGAGCTTTGTGCCCAAGATTCTTACATTTGTAGCATAGATCATTATAGTCTATTAAAGGTGTGAAAGGATTATTATCTCTCCTAAGGTAGCTAGAACTATTTTTCACTTTATTTTTACAATTTAAGGCTTTGTGCCCAAATTTGTTACATACAAAACAATAACCATTAAATGCATAGAAGTGCCTACTATTCAATCTTCTTTTAGAGTCAGCACTTATCCAATCTTCTTCTCCTTGTTTTGAGAGAGTCTTGAAATCTTCTTTGGAGTTAGTGACCTTCTTGGATTTTTCTTCAAAACTGCTTCCCATTTTGCTTTGAAGAAGATCTTGAGCCTTCATTAACTCAATCAGCTTGCTAGATTCTTCATCAATCTTTGAGTGTTGATCCTTTGCTTTCTCCAATTCCAACTTTAGCATTGCTATCTCTTGCTCCAGCTTGTTACATTTCATCTCCTTTGTATTGAGTTTGTTTTTCAATTCATCTTCATTTCTTTCAGCTTCCATGATTTGAGCTCTCAAATCTTCAATGGTTTTGCTTGAATTCTCCAAATCATTTGTCATTTCCTTGATCTTCAACTTGTACTTGGCAGCCTTCTTCTTCAAGTCTTCATTCTTCTTGTAAGCATAGTGCAATTCTTCCTCAAGATCTACTTCCTCTCCTTCATCTTGATCTATTTCTTCTTCTTCTTCACATTCTTGTTCAACTTTTTGTTCTTCACATTCAGCCATAAACAATATTTCATCTTCCTCATTGCTTGAGCTATCTTCACTTTGTTCTTCAGAGGAGCTGCTATCTTTCTTTGAATAAAAACTCTTTTTATGTTTTTGAAATTTCTTCTTTGAGTTGAAATTCTTCTTTCCCTTTTTCTTATTGCTGATTTCCTTTTCTTCTTCACTAGAACTGCTTTCATTTTGAGGACATTTTGAAGCATAATGTCCAACTTTTCCACAATTGAAGCATTTAAAAGGAAATTTTCCTTTGTATTTTCCTTTTCCTTTCTTAAGTTTTCCCATGAAGTAAGATTCAGCTTCATCACTTGATTTTTCATCCTTTTCTTCATGCTTGTTCTTGCCCTTTTTGGTTGCTTTGAATGAGACTTCCTTTTGTGGTGATTTACCTTCAATCCTCATCTCATAGGCTGCAAGAATACCATGTAATTCATCCTTCTTCAGCTGGTCTAGATTTGTTAGTTCTTCCAATGCTGCAACTTTGGCCTCAAATTTTGTAGAAAGAGATCTTAGAATTTTGTCAATAATGAATTCATCCTTGATTTCTTCACCAAGTCCCCTCATGATATTCACTAATTCATCAACACGAAGAAAGTATGAAGCAATGTCTTCATCATCCTCCATTTTGAGAGTTTCCAACTTTCTTCTATGAGTTTGCAACTTTGCTTTCTTAACTTTTGCATCTCCTTCATAGATATTTTGAAGCTTGTCCCAAATCTCTTTTGCTGATTTGCACCTCATGACTTTTGTAAATTCAGAATCTGTTAGGCTGCAAAGAAGAGCATGCTTAGCTTTTGCATTGTCTTCACTTCTCTTCTTTCCTGCTTGATCCGTTGGAGGGGTAGCTGGAGGTGAATACCCATCTACAACAGATTGCCACACATCAAACCCAAGTGCATTCAAGTATGCTTCCATCTTGATATTCCAGAATGCATAATTAGTCCCATCAAAGATGGGTGCTTTCACCATGTTGCTTTGATTTGCCATAAGTGCTCTTAAGGATCTCCTTCAAGCGATTAAGCTATAAAGAAGGACCTTGCTCTGATACCAATTGAAGAGCACAAAAGATTTACTGAGAGGGGGGGGTGAATCAGTAAATCAATAATAAAACTTTTTATTTTTAATCCTTTTTAACCTTGATACAATCAACCCTTTTTGATTTGAATCAATTTCCCCAAGTTGACACAATTTTATTGAAATAATAATTTTTCAAGTAGGCACCAACCTACAGATTTACAACTAGATGATTTAGTAGAATGAAATCTACAAGGAACACCTAGACCTCTACAGATTTTAGTAGACACCTGCCTACAAGGAGCACCAACCCCTAATACAAGGCACCAAACCTTGACTTGATGGATGATTCAAGTAAAGCCAATCAGACCTGCACTCAGCCAATCCTCTAATCTGCCTTTGTGATGTAAACTCTCACACTCAGCCCACACAAGAAGATAGCTTCTGAACTTTGACTTCTTGAACTTGACAACCACACCCAAAACATTTATTCAAAATTCCCTTTATATCTCCTTATGCCTTTTGATGAAGAGAGGCATCCATTCGAATGAAGACAACCCTTCTCATGAAAGAACACATCTATTGAAAATCTGCCTCTTCAAAAATTGTTTATCTTTAAACAAGCTCAAGCACACAGCCGAATGATCTTAACACAATAGAATTTAATTCAAATTCGTACTTTGTGAAAAGACGTCATCTTTCAGATTAAGCAATCTTTGGTCTTTAATCGATTCTTAAGAGAGTGGTGTCTTTTGTTTAACACGTGCCTTTCTAGTTGTAATTTCGACTCTTCATAAAGAGGTGTGATATTTGCAAACACAACTTGTTTCCTTGTTTGTCTTTTGAATAATAAATCTTCATCGAATAACTTTCTTCAAGATAATCTGGAGTTTATTAAATCTGTTTGTAATGATAATATCTCTTTAATAAACAGATCGAACACATCTCTTCCAAAAAATACTTCTTAAAAGACCCGACTCCTCACACAAAGATTACGTCCTTTTGAACTCTTGCTACAGAACCCGTTTTTTAGAAACACGTCTTTTTGGCTACAGAACGCGTTTTTAGAAACACGTCTTTTTGATAGACTACGCCCTTTGATACTTGCATCTGTAGATTTGAGATTTGATATAATATGTCTTTTCAGATTAGAAAGATATCATTGAATGAATGCGTCTGTAGAAATTACGCCCTTTATAAAAACACGTCTTTCTAATTTTTATACTAACAAAGTCATAAGTTGCTAAACACGTATTTAAAAAAACACGCGTCCCTTTGAACTCATTTAAACATAAACTAATCACATCAATCTGTGTTATAAGTCGATCACCAACTAACACGCATTGAACTGTTCCAGACTAGAACAACAATACTCTTATCTTCCAATCTGTTCTCAGATTTGATGTTCAGATTTATTATGTTTTGCTCCCTTTACCACATTCGAATCTCCTTGTATCTTACTTTTCAACTTCGAATCTCCTTTCAAATTCGAATCTCTTCACAGTCAGCTGTATATTTATTTTGAACCTGTCAAATTGTTTATTTTTAACTTGTCAAATTTGTTCTCCTTGATCAGAATTCAGAATTGATCAACCTGAAATGATCTTCTAGTATTTTCTTTTGACATACATAACGATGGTCTTCAACTTGATTATCAACAAATAATCATCATAAGTTCAAATCCATTTTCTCATATTTGTTTTGACATCAATGACAATACTTCTAACAACAAGTACTCTTCACTCATGGAGAGCCGTCAACACCGCCGAACACACCACCAAAGCCCCCAGTACAATAGCAATGCATCCCCTGGAGGTTACCGAAGCAACAGAAGTCTGAGAAACATGATACAGTACGATGCAAAAGGAAGGCCTATGATCCAATGCAGGAAGTGCAACGAATGGGGCCACTTCGCCAGGGACTGCCAAAACGGTCAAGGTTCGGGAGGGAGATTGTGTAAGTGGTGTGGACCAGGCGATCATGAAGATAACGAATGCCCTAAGCAAAAGGGTATCCACATGCTGGAAGTAGAAGAACAAGAGGTACTGGCGATCACCAGAGCACAAGTAAAAAATGCCACTTACCCAGATCCATGTACGGAGAAACAAAGGATGAAGGAAGCAAAAATTGAAGTGGAACTGGCGATGGCGAAAGAAAACAAAGTACTTCTAGAGAAGCCTGGAACCTCTCGGCGGTCGGAGGCGGAAACCAACATCATACGGCAAGTACTGCAGACCACCATACCAATAAAAGTAACTGACCTTCTACAGACTATGCCACAGTTGGGACTGGCGATCAGAAACGTCGTCAGGGATGGCAAGCAACCGCAATTGGAGGAACGAAGGCAAGAATTGATACCAAAACTGCCACCGTATGGTGAACAAACAATCAAGCCAGTATTGCTCACAGCGAACATCGGAAAGATGTCAGTGGTCGTGCATATGGAGATCAGAGGGAATATCTTGACAAATACTATCGTCGACGGAGGATCGGGAGTCAACGTACTACCCGAAGACACATGGAAGAGTCTTGGGAAGCCTACACTCTGGCCATCGACATTCCAACTGGTTGGCGCTAATCAACATGGTATCAAGCCGTTGGGAACGCTGATGGCGCAGAAGGTGACGATCGAGACAACAGTTTTTGCTAAATTTTGTCATCATCCCATTACAGAGGAAAGCGTACAATGCACTACTTGGGAGAGGATGGTTGATAGCCGCGAAGGCAAATCATAATTGGAAGAGGAATACACTCTCGATCGAGAACAACGGGCGGAAGTACGTCATTGACTTGAAGAACCAGGCCGTGAGCGAAGAATTGGCTTCCTCCGAATCTGAATCGGATGGAGGTGAGTCGGATGTGGACGAGGGAAGGAAACTATGGAACCGAACACTGAAGGCGTACTTGAACTCGAGAGTTGTTCGGAGGACAAGACAAGCTCGCTAAATGGCTTATTTCATTGGCAGATGGAAGACTATGAAGTGTTCCATCGAGAGTGTAACATGCTACAAATCGGGGAAATCAGGAAGAAGAGAAACAGGGAAGGCCCAGCCAAACACTTATGGCCGAGTATGGAGAGTACAAAGGAAGAGTCTCAAAACTAGACAATACACCAGTCCACAAATCCGAACAGGTACGAGATGAAAAAATTGTGTTGGAGTTAAAAAATGAAAAGTATGAAAAAATTAAAAAATTAGAAAAAAAGAAAAGAGATGAAGAGAGAGAAAAAAGAGATGAAGAAAGGGAAAATGGAAAAGAAGAGAGAGGGGATGAGAGAGAAAATGAACGACATAAGAAAAAATTAAAAATTATCAAAGGAGTGAAATGGGGAAAAATAGAGAGAATTAAAAAATTGAAGGGGACAAATAAAAGAAATTTGAATGGATACAAAGGTGAGTTATATAAAAAAATACGAAGCAATATTCTCATCAAGCATATAGTACGCCGTATGGTCAAGCTCAGGAAGGCAAAGGCGAAAGGAGAGAGATTCGACAACACTTCACCGGCCAAATCAGTCGCACAAAGGAAGGAAGGACGAAGCAAAGGGAAGAAGCCCGTACACCCATTACAGGAGGCACCTGCGTACGATGTACGGACAAGGAAGAACTCAAAAGCAAATCACGTACAACACACCAATCAAAGCCACGTACGGATCGCTGGAGGAGAAGAGGTCGTACGATAGACAAAAGAAAATAGTGTAAGGAGCTTGGAAGGGAACCTCATACGGGCCAGAAGAAATCCGTACACTGGGAGACAAGCCGTACGAGTGCTAGAGGAGGAGGTCGTATGGTATCAATAGAAACACACAGTACGTTGTCATGTGAAAAGAAAATTAAGATTGCAAGCGCCAAGTTGACAAGGAAGGGCCATGCCAGCAATCAAACTCCTCATTGACAAGGCCGTACGCACAAAGCAGAAGTCCGTACGCATAAGGGAAAGCGAGGCCGTACATAGTAGGAAGAAGAAATCCGTACGATGGGAGGAGAAGAAGGCCATACGACGGAGTGATGAGAATAAATTCGTACGCTGGGAAGAAACGGTCGTACAGTGGATAGATAAGAGGGTCGTACGGTGGCAAATTAGAAGAATTCAAAGTACGTACGGCAGAACTTGAAGAGGGTCGTAGGCAAGTGCTATTTGAAGGCCGTACGACTAAGTAAAAGCAAAAGGAAAAACTCTATACGCCCAAATCAGAAGGAGACCGTACGCAGCAGAACAAGAAGCACTGTACCAAACCAGAAAGAGCAGCATAAGGAGGTCGTACAGATCAAGGAGAAAGTCGTACATACCAAATAAAAAAAGACTGTACCAAGTATCGAAGTTTGTAAAAGGCAGGCCGTACCAAGCATCGACCTAGAGAAAGTAAAGTCTAAGAAAAACAATGCAAAATCTGTATTTTTCGGCTTCGTCAGCACTATTCGGAACCTCTGGAAAATCATGAAAATAAGGCACGTAATGCAATTTCGAGTGGTTCCAGAAGTGTTAAATTGGTCTTGGCGACAGGGGTGCTGCCCCTCGACCCCGCCCTGTATCGCGGCAGGGAGCGCGCCAGGGGCGCTGCCCTCGGACCCCGCGAGGGGCGCTGCCCCCAAACCCCCACAAGGGGCGCTGCCCCTTGACCCCGCTACCCCTTGACCCCGCTGGGGGCGTTGCCCCCAGACCCCCATCAAATTTATTGGATTTGTCCATTTGCAATACAGCCAGCCAATGTAATACAGTTGCAAGAGCAGTTGGCAGCCGAGCAAATGAGAGTGACAACTCTCGAGAAGTTAGCAGAAAGGGATAGAGTAAGGGATAGAGTATTGGGTCAGCTGATAGAGAATGATACCCAGGTGGCCGATGCACGACTTTCAGCACAGAGGGAGAATCAATTACACGAAAAGGACGAGTTGGCATTTTTTTATTTTCAGTCGTCTGGAAGACGACTACTTTGTAGGGGGGGATGATGTAAGTAGTATATCTTTACTTTGTTGTAGTCAGTCGTAGTCGGCCTTGGTCGTAGTCGGCCAATTGCTAATAAAACAATAGTTAGTGAGAATAATACATGTCATGTACTTTCGGGTAATCAAGTCTCGATTAATGTTAATGTTGTTATGAAACGTCATATCGGTTGGTTATCTAACTACCGCTGAACGTTATACGTAGTCAGTCGCTGTAGTCGGGAAATAGTCATGTGCCGATGGTTATACTGATAAGCAATGTTGATACTCTATGATTGTACATGGTAATATTCCTGATGATGAATAAAGTTTCTATTCTATTATTTTGTTCTATGTTCTGCACATGACTTAGTTTGCCAGTAGTACGTAGTACTTGAACTACATTCCATAGGAAAACATTCCCATTATTAGGATACAATTGAAACCTCCCATATTTTTGTGAATCCTCAACCATTCATGTTTTGTGGGGCGAAGCATCCTCTATCTCCACATTGATCATCTTTGCGGAACTTCAAAGCACTCATGATTTTTCGCAAAATCCATGTTGCAGGCTTTCTTTAGTTGCAAAACTCTTTCCATATAGGGCACAATAGGGGGGCATGTCGTATTTCTGTAGGATCAAAATCTCCACATCATTCTATACACCCATGATTTCCGCAAAGTGTCATATTGTGGGGCTATAAGTGCTAATTTTGGGGTCTCGATTGATAACCCAAGGCTCATAATATCCCGGTTTTGTATTACATCCACTGATCTGTTCAATGGTTTTGTTTTGCAAGGAAACACAAGGACGCGTCCCCTACCCTTTTTCCCCTCGTACCCGTACCGGAGACATCTCGGGGATGGGGGACACCTAGGGGACGACTGGCAGCTGTCCCCAAAAAGTCCCCTTTTTTTTGAAACGTCCCCGATTAGTGGGGACGTCTTGAGGACAGCAAGGGGACAACCCGCCATCCCCTGGACGGTTAGGGGACGCCCAGCCTGGGGACAGCCAGCCATCCCCTTTTTTCCAATAAGTTTTTACAAAAAAAAAACTTTGAAATTAAAAATGCTTTTTTTTTATTGTTTCTAAGTGGACCCCACACCCTCCCAAGCCTAAAATGAAACATAAAACTTGCTTTCAAAGCCATTTGAGTTAATTTTTAAATTCCAAAAAAAAATTGCAGCTAAGAGGCAAGTGAGCAAGAGAAAAATTGGCAGTGACTCAAGACTCTGAGTCTTGATACTTTATATTACTATGGTTTGGACATTTGTGACTTTGTCATTTTGACATTTGTAGTGCAAACTTGTAGCCTTTGGGCATTTTATTTTTAAAATTTTATATCATATGCACATTAATTGTTTGACATGAATTATGGAAGCAATTAAGTAGTTGTAGTATTAATTTGTTCGACTCTAAAATGTATATGTCAATATGATTGGTGATTACATTTGCACCTTTATCAATGTTCATTGTTATGATTATCATTACTCATATGAATATCTGAAATTTCCCTATATTTTTAATATATATATATATAGCCATCCCCCTGTCCCCAAAAATCCCCTAAAAAAATGCGTCCCCGAAACACGTCCCCCCCCCCCGTACCGGAAACTTGGTGGAACATAGGTAATTTGTTGATTGTAAGTTACTTTGTATGGTTAGTTTGAGCCTTATTTTGCTATTAGTTCAATTGTGAATGTTCATTTGTATTACACTAGAAGTGGGTATATGCATGAATGTTTGTAATCTGAAAATTTTTCAGTTTCCTTTAAACATTGCACAATTTTTGTGGCATTGTGAGCTGAGCTATGAGTAAGCAGGAATTGGTTTTGTGAGGGATCCATCTATCTGCAGCACTGAGTCATTTTCTTTAGGTTTTCATAGCTTAATCTCTTCTCACCTTATCTTTTGCATTTTATTTCGAAAACTAAGTTAGTTTAGGAAAAAAAGCATCATTCAAATCATCATATTAGATGTTAAATCATGTTTTCAGATCTCAGATCTGGAAATATACTTAGGGTTTCATAATAGTTTCAAATCTTTCAAACTCTTGATATTTAATGTTCCAGCAAAGTAATTGTAAGGCCCCTTGTTAAAACAGCAAATCATCAAACCACTGAGTCGTTTTCTACAAAGTCAAGACCTGACTATCGAAGCCTTGGGGTTATCTTTCTGAAGTTTTAAGGTTAGATTTCCTTTCAAGAGAGACAGAATACTTCGTGTTTTGTCTGTGTTTTGATGTGTAAAACCATAGTTCCACGGGACGCTCCCCCCGAAAAATGGGCCGTCTCGGAGACGGGGACGTTTCTGAGACGCGGAGACGTCAAGGAAACGTCCCCCCACCGCCTCCCCGTCCCTCCGCCGTCTCCTGAACGTTTCCCTGAAAAGGAGACTTCGTTGCGTCTCAGAGTCTTCTGGGCGTCTCCAAGACTCCAAGTTTCCCACGTCCCCTATAAAATAATGATTTTTTAAAGAAAATTAAAAATTTACATAGTTTAAGTTATAAATGAATATATTTTTTACACGAGCTGAGCAATTTTAATTTTCATTTTTCATGCCTTGTGACTGTGGCGACTGGCGGCCGGCGGGAGACTGAGAATAGGAGCCAAAACTGATTCCACTGCAAGTCTTGACTCTTCAAGCGAATTTTTGCTAACCAGGTAGGTTTCAACTTTCGGATTTCCGTTTTTATTTTTTTAGCATTTTTATTTTATAAACCCCAGGCATTTGAAATAATGGACGCCTCAAAGAGGCCACGGCACTGTTGAACGGACGCCTCAAAGAGGTGCCCGCGCATGGACTGCGACCAGTCCATGCGCGGGCACCTCTTTGAGACGGTGGAACGGTGGATCGCCCGCATCGACTACCCCATAACCTCTTTGGTGCGTCCGCTACAAAATAAAAAATAAAATTAATTTTTTTCAAAGTTTTTTATGAATTTCAATTTTTAATTTTTATTTATTATTATGCCTCGTGGTTAAATAAGCAGGCAGGCATGGACCGCTTGACGTAATGAGGTTTATGTGGAAGCAAGGCATGTGAACTGTTCGATAGTTCACATGCCTTGCCTGTGGCTTCCACATTTTTCATTCCGTCAAAAATTACATGCCTTGCCTGTGCTTCCACATTGAGGCATAATAATTAATAATAAATAAAAATTAAAAATTAAAAAAAATTGAACAATCAAACAGTTCAAACTTCACATGCCTTGCCTGTGCTTCCACATTTTCATTTTGATTTCAGACTTCAGTCAAACAGTTCAATTTTGTGACTGTCAAACAATTCACATGCCTTGCCTGTGCTTCCACATTTTCTGTTTTACTCTTCATGCATTCAATTGCCACTTGCCAGCATTCTGTCAAACTGAAATAGTTCACATGCCTTGCCTCTGCTTCCACATTTTGATTTTCCTACTTGTATATCTTGCAAGCAACAATATTGCAATTCATGAGACCACATTTCTTTCTAGGTTTTACTGTTTTAGTCTTTTAGACTTTTAGTTTATACTTTATAGGTTTGATTTTTAATTTTTTTTTGTTTACATCATAGGTCTGATTATTTTTTATTCTTTAACATTGTTTTTGCAGCATAATCATCATAATGAGTTCACACAACAGAAGTGATGATGAACCAAACATTCAAAGTGCAAATGATTCATCAGATGATCATGATCCTGACTTTCAAATAGGAGGGGAGGCTGAAGGTGAAGTTGAACCACAAGAACAACATGGCTCAGCCTCAAATACTCAAACTACCACAAGTTCCATTGGTAGTAAAGATAATAGCTGCCCTTCAGAACTCCTTCAAGAATGGGCCAAGGGCCCCTTTGATCCAAAAAAACCTTTAAAACAATTTGCATCCAAGATAGCAGCAAAGCCTGGGGCAACTGGGGGCACTAGATTATGGAAGTGTCACATGTGTGAGCTTACATGGTTTGGCAGCATTACAAGAACTAATGCACATTTTCTTCTTGTTCGAGGCAAAGGTGTAGATGTATGCAAAGTTGTGGCAAATAATTTGAAGTACAGGGCTGAAATTTTAAAATTATGGGGTTGTAATGAGGATGAAGTGCCTACATCTGCTACATTGCAACGTAAGAGTATGGGTGATCATATTTCAGCAGTGTCTACTTCTACTTTGCAGAGTCAAAGGCCACCAAATCTGTTCAGTTCAAGTTTAGCAGAGCCTAGGGGGAAACGTAAGATGGCATCTTCACAACCTATAGCAAGTTTATTCAATGTGCAAGCAAAGGATGAGGCAGATGATGCCATTGGAAAATTCTTCTTTGCCAATGGCATTCCATTCCACGTGGCTCGCTCTCCTTATTATAAGGAAGCTGTGTCAAAAATAATAAGGGCAAGACAATCATATGTGCCACCAGGGGAGAATAAATTGAGGACAACAATCTTGGATCAAAACTATTCCAAGATTAATATTTTGATGGAGAAGATGAAGAGAACCTGGGTCACAAGTGGATGCAGCATAGTCATGGATGGGTGGACGGACATTAGGCATCGTCCACTCATCAATATCATCATCACATCTGTAGCGGGCCCTTATTTCCTTAGGGCTATTGATTGTTCAAGGCATAGCAAGGATGCCCATTATCAGTTTCAGATCCTCAAGGATGCTGTAGAGGAGGTTGGGCCACAAAATGTGGTGCAGGTAGTGACAGATGCGGCCCATGTGTGCAGAGCTGCAGGGAGGTTGATTGAGGCAACCTATAGACATATTTTCTAGACTCCTTGTTGTGTGCATGCTATGAATAATGCACTTAAGGACATGGGTAAAATCAGCTGGATCAAATCTATTGTCAGTGATGCTAGAGATTTGCAGATGTTTATCTGCAACCATCATCATTCACATGCACTTTTCAGGTCCTTCTCCAAGAAGGAATTCTTGAAGCCTATAGAGACTCGATATGCATCATACTTTATTCTCTTGGAGAGGATGCTTGAGTTGCAAGAGCCATTGCAACTAATGGTAATGACAGCAGAATGGAACAGATGGCCTGAGTCGAAGACACAGCAGGGATTGAGGGTTAAGGAGGTGGTGAAGAATGATGTTTTTTGGGCTGATGCCAAATATATTGTCTCCATCATTGAGCCTGTCTTCAAAGTTATTAGATTTGGGGATTCTAATGCACCTTCCCTTGGAGAGGTATACGAGTGCATTGATTCCATGCTTGATCAAATGAAGGCTAAAGTGCGAGAGAAGGACCCCACAATGCAATTTTACACCGAGCATATTTATCCAATCATTCAGCATAGATGGGAGAAACTCAACACTCCCTTACACATGGCTGCCTACGCATTGAACCCAAAGTGGTATGTGCCACGTCCCGGTAGAGTGACACCTATGGAGGATGTTGAGGTGAAGGAAGGGTTCATGAAGGCCATTGACAAAATGTATGCTCCTATAGAGGCCAGCTTGCTTCGTACTGAGTGGACAAAATTTGCTACTCTTTAGGGATATTCAGAGGCAGCCAAAGTAGATTTGGAGACTATGTCACAGGAGGACCCCAAGTTGTGGTGGACTATGCATGGGCCTAGATCTTTGATTACTACTCTAGCCATTCGTTTGCTGTCCCAGGTTTCTAGTTCTTCTGCTTCTAAGAGGAACTGGTCCACTTATAACTTCATCCACTCTGTTAAGAGGAACAGGCTCACTTCTAGGAGGGCAGAGAAGCTTGTGGCTGTCCATAGTGCCTTACGTCTCATTGATCGCAGCACAACTACATACAAGGAGAGTCCAGCAGACAGATGGGATGTAGAGCCAGAAGAGCCAGCACAGATAGATGAGGATGCTACACAGATAGGGCTGGTTGGTATTGGTTTAGATGAGCTTGAGCATTTGGGGTCCTCGTCCGATGGTTCCGATGATGAGGAGATTGGCATGGAGCTTGGAGTTGGAGATGATTAGATCATTAGAGGCATCATGCCATTAGCTATTTAGTATTTACTATTTAGTAATTTTAGTCTATTTTGTTTTTGAAGTTTGAAGTTTGAACACTGTTGTGTTGATAACTTGATACTTGATTGTAATTATGAATCATGACTATGAAATTTTGAAATTCAAATTATGAAACAACTAGTTCTCATTCCAATCACAATGTCTATTAAGTTACAACTTACAAGTTACAAGTATATTTTCATTTTAATTTTCATTGTTTCAATGTTCACTAGTTCAATGAAATCATTGCAATGTGTTTAAACTCTAAAATTTACTTATTCCTTAGGCTTTTACAGTTATACATCTTTTTATAACTAATTTTTCAAGTACTATATGTATTTCAGCGCACCGCGCCCCCCCGCCGCCCCCCCGCCGCCGTCCCCCCGCCGTCCCCTCCCCGTCCCCAAATTTAGGTCCCTCGCCCCCGCGCCCCCGAGACCCGTCCCCTGCCGTCCCCCCGTCCCCGTCCCCGAGACTTGGTGGAACTATGGTAAAAACACTCGTCAACAAGACACAGCACTAGTTCTCAGATGGCATGATTACTTGATGATTTCCTTATTATGCTACCCTCGTGAAGGGTAAGGTCACTTCCTGATGGAAGATGTGCAAGGAACCGCCAATCTGTTGTTGAAGGAAAACCACACAGGTGATGCTCTCCCTCTTGCAGTTGCAGAATGTCGAAGATTGGGTTAATTAGAGACATTATTTGTATTTCAAATGACAATTGTTATATTGATGATTTGTAAATTTGTATAATATATCATAAATGATACTTTGTAAATATGTACCTTGTATGACAGAATATTCAATAGTAGATTGTTTAATAGAATTATTCTTTTGAAACCCATAACTGAAAATAAGAGTTAGATGAAATATACATTGAATGTATGTTTATTCATTTAACACAAATGATTTGTATAGTGAGATAATTCTACATTTTCCTCCCAGAAGCAAATATGAAATATTGAATTAAGTTATAAAAAATTTATAATGTTTTGTTAGTGAAACTTGATTATGTTTTATAGAACAGATAGGTGGTTTGTGACGTCAACGCCCCATATTGTGAGTTGGAGTGATGACCCACACCAAGTAATGATTAATTTTGACACCAAAATACTTATGTTATTGATCAGATATCTTTTTCATATAATCATATGTCCACAAAATCATTTGCGACAAATTAAACCTTAATATGCTTCTAGTTTTCTAATATTAGCAATCTAGATGGCCCAAAATGAAGATAGAATATCCAAATACTTAATGCCAACACATGATAATATTTTTCCTTAATTGTCAAAATATGGATGGATATCGTCCTTCATAGACCAACACAAATCACTATAGCAATTACACTTTCCTTATGATTTCCACTAATTGAAATTCACAACACTGAGGATGTTGCAAATAGATGTCTAGCCCTTGGCCTAAGACAACTTTTGGTTTATAAAAATTCACTGGCCCTTAGAAACATAATCATTTTCAACAGGCTCACAACAATAAATGGCTCTCGATCATAGGCTTTCAGCTTTCAACAAGATCTCTGATAACCTGGTTGTCTTATCTTGCCAGGTGATACACAAAGACACAGATAAAGGTGACCACAGAATATAAGCACAGTTAATTTATCATAAACTAGCTGTGAGATAGAGTCTAGTTATTCATTGACCTCAATCTATTGAGGATCATGGACAGACACATTGAATTGTTGGACACAATCACTAGGGATGAAATAGCCCAGTGTTTTCCACTACAATCAGAGGCTAGACGTACATCTATTTGTACATGAATTCAAAAACCTTTCACCTGATACCTCCTGCATGCTGCCTGACATTCTTTGTGTATCACCCACTATTCTCTATATTATACACAAATATAATTCCTAACTAAGAAATGAAACCATGCCATGAATTGCACTTATTCCACCTACACATCATATTGCATGGTGCCTAATTGATTTGGAATGATTTTCAACCATCATGACTTTTAGAAGTCATGATCATAATACCTAGCATGATGGCACAGCACCTACTTAAATCTCAGCATTATCATCTCTCAACCATAGGAAATTTGCATATAGAAATTTTATATTGTCAAAATCTGCTAAAGACATTCTGGCATGGAACTCTCCCTTCTTATTGTCTTCTTTGGTCAATTGGAATGTACCTAGACTCTAGATGCATATTTAGTAAGAGATGCCAAATGTATGTGCCATAAATGTCATTTCCAAAGAACAATTCTTACCGAAAGAATCAGTTGTGCTTGTACAAACTCATCCATGTCATGAAGTCCAGTAACTGTACATATAAAAAGAAGAATATATTAAATGAGAAATCAAATGTAGGTCAATTTCCCATGGACAGATGGATAAAAATCATAGTACTAAGCTCTACTATATCAGCTAAGAACAAGTTACAGTCTTGTCACTTTACCATCAGGAGCTCCATCACATACAACTAAATCCGCTTTGCATCCATCGAAGTGTTTGATGACCTGTAAAGTTGAGTTAGTTTCCACTATAATGTATCACTGCACATTATTGATGTTGTATGTAACTTTATTTTAAATATAATACATCTGCCAAATATGCCAATAAAAAAGAGATAAAACTAAGAAAATGATGAAACATAAGGAACATTTTTGTTGCATAGGAAACCATATGATGAAACATAAGAAATATTTTAAGGAACTGGTCTTCCGATGGTGTCTCATGTGCTAAATTCAAACTATCAGCAATGTATTGTTAGAACTTAAACTGTTAGTTTACCACATCAGCTGTGCGGGCACTTGTAATGTCTCCTTGGACTTGAATCACGCCTTCTATTGCAGCCATAGGCTGCAAATCAATAGCAACAATAAGGGGGAGCTCCTCATCCCTGCATGGAGATAAATATTTCAGAATATTAGTCCATCTGTAGACGGTAACTTCTGAATTTAAGCAAGGCAAACCAGGAGAATTTTTCAACCAATAAACAATGAAAAATATAATCACTTGGTACTTCCAACCTTAAGGTTTGGATAAAGTATATGTAAATTGGCAATCAATTAGACTGAGTTATCTCCAAGTTCTGAAAGACTGAATACCTAATGCTACCATAGAAAAGCATAAGATCAACTCCTTTGCACGCCTTTACCCCAAGTATTTACTTGAATAATATGCTTTTTGTATAATATAGGATTAAACAAAATAGTTTAAAGAAGTTTGTTGCTATGCTCCTCTCTATGGAAGGTCAAATATAATGTTGCAAATGGTAAATAACTTGTCTATGAAATTACTAGCATGAAAAACAGTCAGCAGTCCACTAAAGCATTTTACTTGAGGAAATTTTAATTTAAAAGCTTCAAGCCATATGCAAATCCAAATTCCAATCAAATCCATCAATTTGTGCTTTGTAGGTGGGACACTCCTTCCCATTACCATATAATGAGTTTATGCAGCTAGCAATGATTACTTGATAAATGATAACCATGAAAATACTAACCTTGATTTTCTTGAAAACATATTACTAGGCTGTTAAGGGTATACAAATGAGGAAGAATGTTAAATGGAAGCAAAAATTAAGATTGACCCAGTTACAATGGAAAAAGAGCAAAGGGCCAGCACAATTCAGTAAATGAAGGTAGAAACAAACCACATAGACCCGTGATACAAAAGTTAAATAAGCTGAGAAAGATATAGCCATCCTTGTGGTGAGATCCAATATGAGGCAAGTAGTATTAATAACAAAGGAAGATGCAAACTTCAGCTACTTTTCTATGACTAGCTTCCATTGATATTAACTACAGTAGATTGGGAAAGATCAGATGTTATAAAACAAGAAAATACAAGAGAAAAGGCAGTAAAGAACAGAGAATCAAAAAATTGGGATGGCATTAAAGTGCAACATGGTTGTTTTTTTAACCAGAATCAAATCACTCTCTCCCATCCCAAAACTTTCTGAGAGTCCGATCAAGCTTCGGAAGGACCTTGAATAAGAACTGCGTAGTCATTAGTTTTAATTATGTTTTCCTTATATTGCAGTTGTCTTTTAACCTGTTTGACTTTGTGTACTAATGCCAGTTTCACTAAAATCGGCTGTTAATAAATCACATTGTAGTTCTCAGTCAATGTCTCAATATATCTCTCCAGTCTGGTTTAAGATTTTGGATTTATTTACCCATCTCAAAACAGAGATAAAAGAAACCTACTTTATATTATTCCCTAACTTAGCTGTTCTAAATACCCAATTGAACTTTAATCAGTTTTAAAATTCTTTTTACTATCCGGTGTCCAGCCCAGTTAGAGTTGTAAAAATGTAAACACTTTTTTTGCTCTATACATATTTTTAGTCTCTTAAAAACAAAAGAAAAGAATAATTTCAATTTAGGTGACACCAATACAATTAAACAAAATCGATTAAATATTCTGGAATACATTTTTTCCCAGTTTACCAGATTTTATAACCTTCCGTATTCAAAAATTCAATTTTGTTTTACTGCACAAAGCAAAAACAAGCAATTTTGGTATCAAATATAACCAAATCCTAAATTAGGTCTATTACTAATCCACTCAAGATGAGAAATGTAACATCAAGAAGCCAATACATGAAATGCAAAACATCCAAGCAAATAATTTCAAGGAGATGTTTCTCCCATTCAAGGGATAAGAGATCAATAGAAAGGAAAAAGGTATTCATTCTTAATGGGCAAAAAATAATCAGATAGAGAAGGATAGAGCAGTCTGGCTTAAACCATTCTTGGTTTCATCAAACTGAATTTTGATGGGGCCTCAAGAGGTATTCCAAGTAAACCCAAAGCTAGGGTGATTCTTCACTATAAGGATGCAAGTTTTATTCAAGGTGAATCCCTTTTCTTGGGTCATTGTACAAATAATGACGTAGTATGGAAAGGTGATGAGTTAGAACTAGGAGACTAGGCTTGTTGTACGCCTTGCAAGTCCTAGGTCTAACAATTATTTAATATTTGTAATATTGTAAATAACATGCCCACACGGACAAAGGCATCCAACTTGGATGGAATCTTGAAATTCCATAGTTGACACTGTTGGAAATAAGCCACACCCGGACCGACGATGGGCTGGCCAAAGAGGGGCCAGTAGCTCAGTTGATAGAGCACTCCAGCAGCAAATGGAAGGTCGTAGGTTTGAGTCCTAGCTGGTCCATATGAGCTGTAGCTCAACAAGTGGTATCAAAGCCAAGCTAGGAGCCCCAAACACCAACAGTGTGGCTTAAGGGGGGGTGTTGGAAATAAGCCACACCTAGACCAACGATGGGCTGGCCAAAGAGGGGTCAGTAGCTCAATTGGTAGAGCACTCCAGCAGCAAATGGAAGGTCCTAGGTTCGAGTCCTAGCTGGTCCGTATTTGTTGTAGCCCAACAAGACACTCTGTCATGTTTCGTTGGTCTTATGACAATTATAATAAATCATTGAATTGGGAGGTTTGTTGGTAGACTATAACTAGTCTCTTTGACCAGCTATTTATAGTATGCGTAAGTGGTGATAACTACGTCTACATGGAGCACTTGGGAGTTACTCTAACCCCACTTAGTCTTGGGTCTCAAACTGATCAATTAGAAGTTACATTCTATTTGTAGAGTTATAATTGGCGGTGGGGTTTGAATGTGGACTACCTTGAGTAATTTTTGGCTCTTGGTTTTGAGCCCATGGTTTTGGAAAACTATTCATGGTTTCTTGGGTCTTCTTGGCCTATATTTTGGGGGCTTTAAATGGAGAAAATGTGTCCATTTTTTGTAATTGGTAAAATCTGAATATATTAACAATTAAGAGGCAAATGCTCTTTATAGATTTTACAATAACAAGCTTTAGAAAGAAAGCTAGATGTTTCTAAATCTAGAATGAAGCAAAACTAAACAAAAGAATAGAAATAATGTAATCGACTATATTACAATGTTGAGCATTAAAACTAAGTAAATATTAATTTAATACCCTCCCTTAATGCTCAATCTATCAACTACACCAAGGTGCCCCCTAAATTTGACAAACTTATCCGGGTTGAGAGACTTGATGAGAATATCAGCAGTCTGATCCTCTATCGAAACATACTGCAATACTACTGATCCATCTTTGACAAGCTGGCGGATGAAATGACAATGACGTTCAACATGCTTTGTCCTTTCATGGAAGACTGGATTTTTGGCAAGTTTCAGCACCCCTTGATTGTCACAGTATAAGGGGGAAGGCCCTGCTTGAGACATTTACATGTCAAAAAGCACCCTTCTAAGCCAAACCGCCTCACAAGTTGCTTTAACAGTTCCCCAATATTCAGCTTCAGTCGAGGAAAGAGCCACTGACTGCTGCTTCTTGCTGGTCCATGTAACTGCACTTGTACCAAAACTGAATACATACCCTAAAGTAGACTTTTTGTCATCAACAAAACCTGCCCAATCTAAGTTTGTATAGCCAATCAGCTTAGGGTCTTTGCACCTTCCATACAGAATGCCAAAGGCGGAAGTGCCTTTCACATATCGCAACACACACTTCGCTGCAACCCAATGTTTTGCTTTAGGGGTTGTCATAAAGCGAGAGATGTAGCTCACTGCAAAATTGAGGTCAGGTCTAGTAGCAATGAGATAAATAAGGCTGCCTACTAGTTGCCTAAATGCTAAATCATTCTGCACAGGCGAATCTGATTTCACTGATAGTTTTAGCCCTTTCTCCATAGGTGTACATGCAAGTTTGCAATCATTCATTCTAAACTTATCAAGCAGACTGCGAGCATACTTGGACTGAGAAATGAAGATGCTATCAGCTGTCTGCCAAACCTCAACACCGAGATAATAATGAAGTCCCAAATTTGTCATGTCAAATGATCGACTAAGATTGTGTTTTATCTCCTTAATCAGATTAATTGAGCTGCCAATAATGATAAGGTCATCAACATAGACAACAAGCACAAGAATATCATCACTAGACTGTATGACATACAAATTTGAATCAGAAGGGCTCCTCTAAAAACAATGATCAAAAAGGTACTTATCAATTTTCATGTACCATTCCCGTGGAGCCTGTTTAAGGCCATAGAGTGCTTTCACGAGTTTGCAAACCTAGTGTTCTTTACCAGCAACCTTGAAACCTGGAGGTTGCGTCATATAGACTTCGTCATGTAGATCACCATTGAGAAACGCACTCTTGACATCCATTTGATGGACTTTCCAACCAAACTGAGTTGCAGTAGCAAGGACAAGCCGTTGGCTATAGGAGTAAAAGTCTCCTCATAACCAATGCCCTTTGCCTGTGAGAACCCTTTGGCTACTAGCAAAGCCTTGTACTTATCAAGAGTTCCATCAGCCTTGTACTTAACTTTATACACCCATTTGTAGCCAATGGGCTTCTTTCCAGGTGGAAGATCGGAGAGGACCCAAGTGTTATTCTTCAGAAGGCTATTATTCTCAACTTCCATAGCCTTCTCCCACTCAAGTATGCTTTTATCCTCTGGATAGATTTGAGGCTCAGAGATGTTGTGAAGTTTGGCCATAAGAGAAAAATTGACAGTATTTTGCTACTTGCTCTTTTAGGCCAGAGAGTAGAAGTACCAATATCTAAAACAGGAGGAGCAACATCACCAGGTGTGGCTAGAATAGAATTAGTTGGATGAGGATCCAAATTGTCCTGAGGGGCGGGTGGTGGAATATTCTATTGAGGTGCCTACACAACTATGGAATCTCTCCCATCAAGTGGAGCTAGGGGAAGACAAACACCCAAATCAGAAGCTTGCATAGACTAATCCTTAGGATTCATGGAAGTAAAAGACGGAAAGAAAGGCCCAGCAGTTTCATCAACCACAACATCACGACTGAAGATGAGATGAGTTGTATCTACATCAATCAACCTATATGCCTTATAATTCTCACTGTAACCAATGAACATGAGTTTCTAGCTTTTGGAATCCAACTTAGTGCGCTTGGCATCTGGAATCCACACATGAGCAGTAGAGCCAAAAACTTTCAAGTGGTTAACCTTAGGCTTGCGTCTAGACCAGGCTTCTTCAGGAGTCATCTTCTTAACTGCATGAGGAGACCAGTTCAAAAGATAAACAACAGTATAAACTGCTCTAGCCCAGTACTGCTTAGGAACATTTCTATGTTCTAGCATAGAATGAGCCATTTCAATAATGGTGCGATTGCGAGCTCAACTACACCATTTTGCTGAGGGGTGTAGCATGTGGTAAGTTGGCACTTAATGCCATGTACAGCACAGAAACTGGAGAAGTCATTAGAACAAAATTCCCCCCTGACTATAGGAAAGCCCAACTCTTTCTCAAGAAAGCTTGACTCTTTCTCAACTAAGGCCTTAAACTACTAAAATATACCAAACACCTCTAATTTGTTTTTAAGAAAATACACCCACATTCTTCTACTAAAGTCATCAACAAATAATAGAAAATACCTGTAGTAAGTAACTGAAGGAGCGTTCATTGGGCCACATAAATTAGCGTGAACCAACTATAATACCTTGGAAGCTCACCATGAGTCACCATTTGAGAATGGAGTCTAATGTTGCTTTCCAGCCTGACAAGCCTCACATACTCCACGATTCGAAGTCTGAATTGCGGGTAGGCCACCAACCAGATCATCTCGAGATAGTTGAGAGAGATATTGCATGTTCAAGTGCCCATAACGCTGATGCCAGAGGTTACTGATGGAAGTACTCCTAGCTGCCATAGCGTGCTCTTGAGAATCACCAAAATCAACAAGTCTATAGAAACCATGATCCTCAAGTCCCTAAACAACTATAGTGCGAGCCTCTCTATCAACAATACTGCAAGTATGCATGCTAAAAACAATATCTAGCTGAAGAGAGTGAAACATGATCTAACTAACTGAAAGTAAGTTCAACTCCATGCTAGGTACAAAGTATACATCGAGAAAAATAAAATTTCTCCCTCCAGAATGAATCTGCACGTTGCCCTCTCCAACAACAGTGTACTCCTCACCTCCTCCAAAGATAACAGAATCTCTGAATGCCGTGTAAATGAACCAATCCCGGCGATGAATGAAATGTCAAGATGCACCTGAATCAATGTACCAAGCAGAGGATTTAACAGGATTTGCAGGACTCTTGGCCATAAAGGCATAGAACGCAGACTCCTACTCAATGTGCTCTACAACATGGGCTTTATGTTTCGACTCTCCTTGCTTGTTCTGTTCAGAAGCCAAGTGTTTCCGACAATCTTTCTTCATGTGGCCATACTTGTGGCAATAGTTACACTGAACATTCTTCTTCTTGGAAGAATCTTGAGATTGCACTTGACTGGTCTGTTGAGAGGGTTGATTCTTGCCCTTATTCTTTGGAAATGTCTTGGCAGGAAAAGCTTGCTCTGTGGAGGATGAACTAGCACTGCTACTGAATTGTTGCTTCCAACGATCCTGCTACAGAAGTATGGTGCAAAGATCCGAAAACTTCAAATCAACATTAGCTAAGGTAATGTTGATTATCTCAATAAAGTGCTCATAAGATTTTGGCAAACTCTTCAGAGTGATGACTACCATATCTTCTTCCTCCATTTTCCGACCAATAGCCTCAAGTTGATCACGGATGTGCTTGATTTTTGTCAAGTGCACCTGTAGAGTTGTCTTCTCATACATCATAATGGAAAACATGTTTTTCAAAAAGAACGCACGGCTCTTGTTGAACGTTTCATGAAGATCTTTCAAAAGATCCCAAATTTCTTTGGCTGATTTGTCAGACGATACTTGAGGTAGCTGGTCATCAATTACCGACAGTTTAATAAGCATCACGGCTTCCCAATTTTGCTCATTGAATTTTTCCTAATCTTTACCCGCCATTGTAGGACGTGTAGTGTTGCCTAGAACAATCTGGTCAAGACATTGATATTCAAAAATCATCATCATGCGCTACGTCCAAGTGTTGTAGTTGTGACCATTGAACTTCTTACTACCTTCCAACATGATACGAGACAAAGAGGCCATTTTGCACAGACAAAATCTGACAGAAAAAGAGGTATAGAAAGCCTCAAATCAGGAATCTATCAAAATAGCAAGCTCGAAACCCGAGATAGCTGGAACAAATCTGGCACAAGAAGACAGACGAATTTGTTGAAAACATGGTTTTCAACAAATCGCAGCAATGAGAAAAGTCAACAAAGACCCATCAAATCACCAAGAAATTAAGTCGAGCAGCAGTTGGAGTCAAAAAATGTTGGACAACAGACTTCAAAACACAAGCCAAGTAGGAATATCGTGCTTAGCAATAAGGTACAAGAGCTTGATCAAGAAACTGTTAGAGAATAAAAACGTGTGCTTGCTGATGTACATAGAAATAGAAAATCAGTGCCCACAGATGCACAGAAACACAAAACGCCCATGGATGGAGGTCACAAAACTCGTGCATAGTAAAACTCGTGCTTAGATTGACATACAAGAATCCGTCCAAACAAAAAAAAACGTCACTAGAAGTTGAAAACCCAGACGAGTAGGAGGGCACGCGGAATATTTCTTAGAAGCCCATAAACAAACCTCATACGATTTCTTTAGTTGCAGGCAAAAGATAAGAACGCATAGAAGAGGAAACCCTTGTGCACGGGAGAAATAGGAAATCCAAGTCGCATTTTTCACAAATGCAAGTCACCCAAAAGATTCACAAAAACAAGTGCACAACAAGAAAAACACATCGATTTTTGAAGAGAAAATGCCCAGAAAGTTAATCGCACACCTAGAAAGAAGAAAATTGCATAAAAAATCTCTAATACAAAGACTAATCACAATTTTCTTAGGACGCGACAGAAAAAAAAATTGACGAAAAAATCAGAGGTCTTTTCCCGCTCTAATACCATGTAATTGGTAAAATCTGAATATATTAAAAATTAAGAGGCAAACGCTCTTTATAGATTTTACAATAACGATCTTTAGAAAGCAAGCTAGATGTTTCTAAATCTACACTAAAGCTAACTAAAGCAAAACTAAACAAAAGAAAAGAAATAATGTAATCGACTAAATTACAATATTGAGAATTAAAACGAAGTAAATATTAATTTAATAGTTTTATGTAGGGTAATTTAATAGTTTTATGTAGGGTTATGTTGTGAGAATTCCTCTAGGATTGATAGTGTAGATCTCCTATGAAGCTCAAAGCTTTATGTTGTATTGTAACCAATAGTTGTTGATAATATATTGGTTTCGGTGCTTTGGATGCTAGGATTTTTTCTTCGCAAGGTTTCCCCAAGGTAGATCAGTGTCACTCTCTTTTGTGGTTGTTTCCATTATTCTTCTTCTTCTATCTTCTATTCTTGTTCATTTCTTTAGTGTTACTATGTTAGAATGTTGTTGAAATTTGTATCAAACAAATAATCTGTAACCTTTTCCTCACAGGATTAAGTAAGAAATTGTTTGCATCTTCCCTTTCATTTGGTATTAGTATTAGGCTAGCTTGTTCAACCTGTCGGAGTTTGTTGCAGTTGATCTTGTTTTGAGCAAGTAGACATGGCAAGCATTTCTAGAATGGTGGTGCACAGGTTGATGTCACCGATTTTGAGCTTTGGAAGATCAGCATGGAGGATCTCCTTGTTGATAGAGATTTTTGGGTAGCAGTTGTGGATCCAAAACCATCCAAGGTGAAAGATGAAAATTGGATTACAATTGATTAGAAGGCAAGGAGCCTCATTTGGCTTTGCCTGGCAAATTAAGTGCTACTAAATGTTTTAGGAGAGACCATCACCAAGAAGCATTGGAATAAGTTGTGGAATCTATATCAAACAAAGTCACTTGTAAACAATTTTTTTCTACATAACAAGTTGTATTCTTCTAAAGATGGATGATGGTGATTCAATGATGGAGCACTTGAATGCTTTATTGTGGTAAGCTTGTTAGCATATATGGATGTGAAGATGGACAAAGAGGACAAATGTATAAGTTTCTTGTGTTCTTTACCTAATAATTGGGGCAACCTGGTCATGTCAATAGCACCATCTCAAAGCTAAAGCTTGATAAGGTGGTGGGTGCATTGCTCTCTAGGAGTTTAGGAGAAAAACATATGAATCCATAGAAGATGCATTGACCATCAAAGGCCATTCTATTGAAGTTGCTAAAATAACTTGATAGGAGAAAGAATCTTCTGCAAGAACCTTCCACAAGAGAATACTATATTGCCAATACCAATATAGTAGAATACAATGTAAATGTACATTAAGACCCTTGTATATATAGACAAGAGTGAGACAAGAGATGTTATTGTGAAATATGTCATGACCACATGGCTTGAGACTCAAAAAGTAAATCCCCTAAGTAAACTTAACTAACCAAGCAAAAGAACCCAAGAGAAAAATCGAATAGGTAAATGACCCATCATATCAACACACCCTTCGCCCCCTCCCACCCACTTAAATGCATCTTAGGGGGGAAAGAAAAGAGAAAAGACTCAAAGATGGGTCCTAGCAACTAGGCCTAATCAGGTACCAAAGTACAAAAAACAATGAAGGAAGGATAACTCAAGATAACCCCCCTGGGCACAACTTCCTTCACCTCAAATACAAAAGTCCCTCACAAGTAAAAAAAAAGAGAAAACTTATTAGGAAAAAACTCCTCAATAAAATAGAATAAACATGAGAAGGACAAGAAGCCTCTCCAAAAGTTGTCCCTAAAAGATGAGGAACATGAAAATGACCATGAAGACAAGGCACACAAGCACAAAGGTAGACAAGGTTGTGATTGCAAGCAAGACACACAAAAGAAACCCACCATGGCACTTTATAAACTAGTGTGATTAAAACAATGGCACAATATGTTGTGCAAGATCCCCAAAAGACAAATGCAATGTGTGGCACTTTATTTCATTATGTCTAGAAATCAAATGATGCATTTAATAAATGTTAACAATGTCCAAAAAATGGATCACATGTTGAAAATACAAGTCTACTATATAAAGAGAGGAAAACGGAGGTTAACAATTGTGAAGTAAATGAAAAAATATGCACTTTCAAAAAAATTAAACCCAAAAAAGAACTCCATAGGTGCAAGATATGGCCCTTCAAAGTTTCCAAAAAAGAGAACTATACAACAAAGTCACTTAGAAAACTAAAATTTGAAAAACTAGGCATCCAAACTAAAAACCATCTATACCATTGTGGAGTACTGAAAATTCTCCTCCATTTCAAAATAATTGCTTAAAAAAGAGCAACAAATGATGGAGAAAAACTTTGTCAAAGGTGACCTCCAAAAAACTAACCTACAAATGGAGGGGGTCTCTACCCCTAGTGACTACCTTGATGGTTGGTGAGTAGCTAGTGGGCTAAACCACTGATAGAGGTGGCGTTTGAAGATTGTTGAGGTGGCCAAGTGGCTATGGTTAACTTGAATTGATGTAATATCCCTTGCAATATCTGATTTCAAATACTGAATTTTTGCTCAAGGAATATTGTCGAACACTTGTCTTGCAAAGTGGAGGTTTGCTGTTTTGTTGTTTCAGTTTGCTTGATGTTGTTTCAATTGACCAAAAGATTGTTGCAACGCCTTGGAAAATAAAACTAAATGACTGAAAGTAAACTAGCATGAATGCAGATGTTTTTTTTTTTGTATTTTCAAATGCAATAGATGATTTAATGAAAAATCAACTCCTACAGCCAATGGACATTTCATCAAATAATTGGCATACAAGCTATATGCTGATAATAAATGGACATTACAATAAATATAAAGTATGCAACTTATAGCTCCATTGAATGTATGCAATTCCAACTACATATCAAGTTAACCAAGCCAAGACTCTTGGCTTACAAAGTGAGTCAACTTCAATGCCCAAATCTGAATACAATGATCACCTACAGCAACAACTTAATGCAATCCTATGCAACTATGGATGACTGAAATTACAATGCTTCAATGACTGAATTTGCAATACCAATATGCTGATTAAAGGCCAATAAACTGAGATGCAAATGTCTGAAGTGAAACCTGGAAATGATGGCTGCCTGGACAAAATGATTCGATTCTCCTTGTGCTCCATGATTTTGCCTCCAACAATCAGCGCCTAGCCTCCTTATCCAACAACAATGCTTCTTGAATTTTTGTTTGATTTTATTGCTCCTCCTTGCTAGAAATCGCACCCTTGACTAGGCCACCCCTGCTCAATGATATCAGATCTCTGGATAAATTAATAGAGGCCTCAAATCTCCTTCAAAATGCATATAATCTCATCTCCATCCCTCCTAATATGAGGCGCTCCAAACTCATGAAGGAATTAATGCCAAATGAAGAAGATATGATCAAAATCGAAGCTCCCTCTAGCTGATAATGGGGACTGTAAATGTCTGATAAAAAATCAGAGTGTGCAAAATGTGATCTCCACTTCAAATAGATGGAAGCTCTAGCTCTCTAAACACCATCAAATCAAACCTCCAATCTGTATAGCAAAATTTGGCCCTTGGCCACAAAATTTAGCTCCAATGAAAAGGCTGATTTGCCCTCTCCAAACTTGCAACCCCTCGGAGGATATTTCACCACCTCAATTATGCTAATCAAAGGAAGTTTTTGTTTCCAATGATAAAAAATGAAAGTCTGCAGAAACCCTTGGCTCCACAAGTGAAAATATCAAATCTGGATGATGAGAAATGAGCCCCAAGCATCTAATTATACTTTTCCCTCAAGACGTCGGCCCATCTAGAATATTCTCATAAGTCAACTTCTAGAGGATTATAATATCATATTATAACTTGCACAAATAAAATATAATTCATTAATATGATATCAAACACAATATGTTTTCTAACACAATATGTTATCCAACATCCAAGATGTCAAAAGAAATGATTATCCATCACATCCAATGAGCCAACCAACGCCTAGGTAACTGCCAAGAGAACCCTCTAACCATGCCCTATTAGCCTATGAGGGCCACTAATAGGCTAATCATGCTGATATGTGAATGTCTAACTGGAAGAGGGCATTACAATCCGCCCCTCCTGAAATTGCTTGTCCCCAAGCAATCTCAACTCCAGATGCTGTAGAATCTCCTCATTCTCCCAAGTAGCATCCTCGACCGACAAATCCCTCCATTTGATCAAATACTCCCTGATAACTTGTCAACGCAAATGTCTCTCCCTAACATCCAAAATAGCCTCAGGCATCAAAATCAACTTCCCCTTGTCATCCAAGGGCGGTAAAGTCGTAGAAGGAACCACACAATGTCCTAATGCCTTTTTGAGGCATGATACATGAAATACATTATGTACTCTACTGTCTACCGGCAACTCCAACTCATAAGCCACCTCACCCACTCTCTTGATAATCCTGAAAAGTCCATAGTAACGCGGCTTGAGTTTCTCTACACCACTCCTCTTAAGAGAGGATTGTCTGTAGGGCTACAACATCAAGTACACCATGTCTCCAACCTCAAATGAGCGCTCGACTCTCTTCTAATCTGTGTACTCCTTTTGTTGGTTTTGTGCCTTCTGAATGTTCTCACGTAGAGCTCTCATGATATCTTGGTTCTCCTGCAACAGATCCCCAGCACTAGGCACTTTGCTATCACCTAACAACAAATCTAGAAAGCTCGGCGTCTCATACCCATACAAAGCCATGAATGGTGACATCTGAATCGATAGATGGTAAGTGGTATTGTAGCAATACTCACAAAGATATAACCACTTAACCCAACCCTTCTGCTGCCCTGCAATATAATTCCTAAGGTATCCTTCCACCCATTTGTTCACTATCTCCGTCTGACCATCTGTCTGCAAGTGGTAACTAGTGCTCGAAGTGAGCTCGGTCCCACATAGCCTGAATAACTCCTACCAAAAGTGACTCATGAACCTGTTATCTCTATCACTGATGATGCTCTGAGGTAACCCATGCAACTTGAATACCTCATGGAAAAACAGTTTTGCTACCTGTGCAGTTCAATATGTAGCTGTGATCGGAAAGAAACGAACCTACTTGGTCAAACAATCCACAACCACATAAATACAGTCCCAACCCTGGGCTCTCGGCAAACCAGTAATGAAATCCATCAACAAACCCTCCCACTTCCTATTAGGAATCGGAAGTGGCTGAAGTAAGCCCGCAAGGTATGTGTGCTCCTGTTTATTCTGTTGACAAATAGGGCACTCTTGGACATATCGAAGAACATCCGACTTAAGGCCCTTCCAAGTGAATCTCTCATGTATTTGTCTGTAGGTCTTGAAATATCCGAGATGTCCTACCATAGGTGTGTCATGAAAGGTCCTCAATATCGTGTTCTTCATCTCCAATCCTGGGGTCAAATAGATCCGCCCTTTGTAAATGATAAGATCATTTACAGCTAAGTATCTGTCATCCTGCACCGACCCATCAACAACTCCTGAAGCACAAGTGTCCTTGGCATACTCTACCACTATCAGGTGCCTCCAATCCTCTACAATCGTTGTCATGGAGCTCAAATGTGGTCGACGAGATAAGGCATCAGCAACTACGTTTTGTGTCCCTTTGACAAAGGCAATGTCAAAGTCATATGATTGCAACTTGCTCACCCACTTCTACTGATGATCATTAAGGTCCCGCTGCCTAAGGAAATGTCTCAAGCTGTTATGGTTTGTCTTAACTACAAATTTGCTACCCACCGAATACTACCTGAACTTGGCCAATGCATGCATAATGGCCAACATCTCCTTATCGTATAGGCTATAACTCCTCTCTAGACCACGCAGCTTCCAACTCTCAAAAGCAATCGAATCTTTGTCCTGCATGAGGACTGCACCTATCCCCTCACCTGAAGCATCACACTACAATTCAAAGGGTCTACAGAAATCTGGCAATGCAAGTACTGGACAAGTAGTCATGAGTCGTGTGAACATCTCAAATCAATCTTGTGCCTCTGGAGTCCAAACAAATGCCCCCTTTTTGGTCAAGGCTGTGAGTGGTGCCGCATGCCGTGAATACCCATTAACAAATTTGCGATAGAAGCCACATAGACCCAAAAACCCTCTAAGTTGAGTAAGATTCTCAAGTGTAGGCCACTCAATGATCGCCCTAACCTTGTCAAGACCCATGTGCACTCCATCTGCGCTAATGATGTGGCCTAAGTACAGCAACTTCGTCAAACCCAAGTCACACTTGGATTCCTTGGCATACAAGGACTCCTTGCCAAGAATACCCAAAACTATGTCAAGATGAGCAATGTGATCCTCCCATGTTTTGTTGTACACCAAGATATCATCAAAGAACACTAGCACAAACCGCCTCAACTGTGAATGGAAGACCCTATTCATTGTGGACTAGAAAGTCGCAGGTGCATTGGTTAGCCCAAATGGCATAACCACAAACTCAAAATGCCCACAATGGCACCAGAAAGTTGTCTTCTCAATGCCCTGCTCCCTTACCCGAATTTGATGATACCCTGATCTCAAGTCTATCTTTGAAAAATATCGGGCACCATGCAACTCATCTATCAACTCATCAATCCTAGGTATGGGATATCTGTTTTTTATAGTACTTTTATTCAATAACCTGTAGTCTATACACATCCACAATGTACCATCCTTCTTTTTGACCAAAACCACGGACGAAGCAAAAGGCGACTTACTAGGTCTAATGTGTCCCATGGCAAATAGCTCCTTTATTGTCTTCTCTATCTCGTCCTTAAGCTGCTTGGGATGCCTATAAGGAGTGACTATCATAGGCTTGGCGCCCTCCTCCAACTCAATGATATGCTCAATCCCTCTATCTAGAGGTCTACCAGGTGGAATATCGTTGAACACCTTCGTGTGCTTAATCCTTAACTCCTGATTGTTTGGATGGTAATCTGGCTTCTGCTGTTCTCCTTATGTAGGCATCAAAACACACTTTGCTGCCCACTCAACCATATCATGTCTCATGAGCCTCTCCATCCTCCTGAAAGAAATCATCCTGCAACTAGTATATCTGATAGCCTTAAGCACATGAGTTTTTCCATCCATCTGAAATCTCATTTCCATCTCCTGAAGGTTAAGTGTGAACTCTCCAATATCATGCAGCCATCTCATGCCTAGAACCATATCTATATCTCCCATATTCACCACATAAAAATCTGTCTTGAACTCATAGTTGTTTAAGCGCATAGGCAAATTTGGAATCATCCTGTTGCATTTGAGAGTGTACCCATCTGCAACCTTAACCCTTATTCCTTCAAATTCTTTTGTTTGGATCCCACGCCTCTCAACCAATCTAGTATCAATTAAATTATGTGTAGCCCCTGTGTCAAGAAGATGATTTTTTGTCCTGCTAGAACCCCACACATCCTAAATGAACCCTCCTGCTGAATGTTGGTGATGCGTGCTTCTTGATGCCCCGTTGCCCTTTCATGTTCTCCTTCACTTTCGGGCTTCTCTTCATCATGTTCAGCGCTTGAATCCTCTGAATCGGATTGCTAGTCTAATTTCTCAGACTCAAAATCCTCATAAAATGCCCACATAACTCTATTAGCCTTGCCCTTAGGTCTCAAAGGACAATCATGATTTGAATCATAGGGACCCTTACAATAGAAACAACGCTTCTTCCTTAAATCATTAAGGGTATCTCAATCCAAAGGTGTTGCACTCTTCTCCTTTTCATTCCGTTTGTCCTTTTTCGAAATTGTTTTGTTGTCCTTTGAAGAAGATGAACCATAGGAGAACTTGCTGCGAGGTGTTGTTGTTTCCATGCTTCGAGCCTTTCGCATTGCCTCCTATAAAGTGGGGGGATCAAAAGCTTTGACCTATCCTCTCATAGGCTCATACAATCCCTCTATGAACAATATAACCAGCCTCCTCTAAGAAATCCTTGTTACCATGACGGAAAGCCTCTGGAATTCACTTATGTATGTCTCAAAACTACCTCCTTGCCTAAGTTGTGCAAGCTCTCGAAAGTAAAGCTCAGGATTCTTCTTATCAAAGCACTCAATGAGCTTGTCAATAAACTCCTAGTAAGTGGTAACCAAATGATGTTGCAAGGTGTACATACCGTGATAACACCAATCATGTGCCACACCATCAAGATGCAAGGTAGAAAACTTGTTAGCCTCATCCTCCTGCATAGGCCTCAAAGATAAATAGTTATCCAGCTTCTGAACCCATGACCTAGCTATGCATTTATCAGTGCCATCAAAATGGGGCAACGTAATCTTGCTTATTGCATGTTGGAGGTCTCTATTCTGTTGGGGTGGTTGTGGCTACGGTGTTTTGTGCTCAATCCTACTTCCCCCTTTGTGTTTCTTAACATCCAAGAACTCATGTATAGATAAGACCTATCGAATCTCAGGAGCAAGTGTCATATACTCGACATAGTGTCTAGTCACATCGGCTACTGACATGCCACGGGGTGCCTGAAACTCTAATTGAGGAACTTGTTCTGTCTGCTGGACTGGAGGGGTCTCCCTAGGAATGAAAGTAGGTTGTCCGGGCCTACGCTCTGACATACTAGACGAAGAAGTTCGTTGGACTGACGACTGCTCTAACCCTGATGTTCCACTAGTCTGGCCTATCTGAATTATATGTTGTTGTGGAATAGCCTATCTCACAGTACCCAAGAGTTCAGACATCATATCCATCAAATTATCAGTTCTTCTAAATTTTGACTCAGGGCTCTCTGCTCTAACTCATTCCTTCCCTCTATCACCCTGTGACTCATTCTGAACCTCCCTATCCGCCATGATACCTGTGATATTGTCCTCACTACTGCTAGAATTAGTTCTATGAATGCCCAAAATTCCCGAGACTTTGTCTCCCTCAGGAACTTGAGGTGCCTCCCAATGTTCTGAACCTGTCCCTTTTCCTTTTATGTAAACTACGTTGTGTTTGTTCATGTAACTATCTTCACAGGATGGCAGGAAACCGCTTTGATACCACTGTAATATTCCTTGCAATATTTGATTTCAAATACTAAATATTTGCTCAAGGAATATTGTCAAACACTTGTCTTGCAAAGTGGAGGTTTGTTGTTTTGTTGTTTCAGTTTGCTTGATGTTGTTTCAATTGAGGGGTGGCCAAGTTGAGCAAAGCCTAGGTGAAGTTGATGGTGATGCAATGACGAAGGAGCCCAAAAGGGACATAGATAGTGCACAAACTAGGCACGGGTGCACTTTGGCAACAATGGCTACACAATGTTTCAAAGGGCCAATAGGAGCTATATGGAGGTACATCGCCCCCAACAAAGGTGGTGAGGACTTTAGGTGGTCTCACCCCATGTCACATCCCTACCATGGCAAGGGGTACAAGAGTACGCAACCCTACAACCCCCAAAAGAAATTTGTATCAAATTTATGCACAGGGCTACAAAATACAAATGCCTTTTTTTCTTAATATATTTTAAATAAAAAACAATTAAAACATTTTTTCAAATGCAGACTTGTATAATACTACACAAGAAGGTTGCACTACACCCTTGGGCCAAAAAAAAATGCCTTGTCTACCAACTACTCCAAAATCAACTAACTTTATGTTGATATATACGTTTCCAAGACTTCAAAATGCAATGGTGGGGTTAGATTTGAGCCAAACTAATCCAAAAAAGCTATGATCTACAAATCTAACCTCCAAACACCACCCAAAATGAAAACCTCCATAGATCTAGCCTCCAATGTCCAATTTGGATGCAACAAAAGGTGAAATCGATTTTTTCAAATGCTCTAGATCCAATGATAAGTTATGATCTACTCCACCAATCACCAAAACACAACTTGCAAAACAAAGCCCCAAATAGGAACCCCTCTAGAATCTTAGCTATCACTCAACCTTCCTTATTCTCCAAATCATCTTAGAATGCAATAATAGAAGAGCATGCTTAGTTTCAAGAACGCACAAAAATTTGCAATCCTAGATCTTCCAAATATGGACTAACTCTAGACAATCCCCTACTTTGATACAATGTTGAAGTTGCCAGAAGAACTTTATGGGAGTGGGAATCTTCTACAATACCAAAGAACCTTCCACAAGAGAGAGAGGCAAGAAAGAACGATATATTGTCAATAGTGGTACAATAGAATACAATGAAAATGTACATAAAGGCCCTTGTATATTAAGGCGAGGAAAAAACAAAGGCCAACATGTCATTGTGACAAGTTTCATGAACACATGACTTGAGGCAAAATAAATAAATGTCCTAAGTAAACTTAGCTAACTGGGTGTGAAAAGAACCCAAGCAAAAAAAAAAAAAGGTAAAAGAGCCATTCACACCATTAACAAAGATCAAGAAAAAGGATGAGCATACTAAATCTAAGGAGAGATCTAAGTCTCCTAGCAGGTCCAAAGAAAAATGTTGGATTTGCAGCAAGATTGAACACATCTGAAAGGACTATAAGAAAAATAAGACAAAGAAAGAGTTATGACAATGCCTTTGTTGCAGCATTTCTTACATGTGCACATGAGGTTGTATGGCTTATTGATTCTAGAGCCTCTTTTCATGACTCCTAATAGGGAGTGGTTCTTGATTTATGAGATCTTTGATGGAAGATGAGTGTAATTGGAAGATAACTCTTCTCTCAAGATCTTTGGATGAGGTGGAGTCATTCTCACATTTGGAAACAAAAGGACCAAAACCCTCTCCAATGTTCTACACATTTCAAGTTTGGTGAGGAACCTTCTTTCTATAAGTAAGTTGAATGGTGTTGGTGTGCAAGTGGTTTTTTTAACAAGGACGGATGCAAGGTGATGCACCGGGCCATGATCTTGGTTAAGGGAGTTTGTTTTGGAACTCTATTCCACTTGGATGCTAGCACCATGGAATGTAATAGTTCTAAGATTCTTAATTCTAGGAATTGTAAGCTTCCAATAGAGAAGACCACGTCATAAAACGAGCATATGAGCCACATTGGTGATAAAGGCCTAAGGGCCTTGAAATGTAAAAATTTAGTAGACAGGCTAATTGATTGTTCCCTAGACTTCAAATTTTCTGAATAATGTATAAATGGAAAATAGAATCAGGTTTTTTATTTTCAATCTCTACTAGATCTATAGAGATTTTAGATTTGACTCATAGTGGTATATTTGGTCCTATGGATGTACCATCTCTAGCAAAATCCCTATATGAAATGACACATCCATTTATTATGTATATTTTAATGATGACTTCTCCAAGAAATCATGGGTGTTTTTCCTTGAGCACGATCAAAGGTCTTCTCATAGTTCAAAGAGTTTAAGGCTCTTGGTGAGAACTAGATAAAGAGGAAGATCAAGATTTTGAAGATAGACAATGGTGGAGAGTTCTATTAAACAAAGTTTGATTGTTTTTTCCACAAACATGAAATTGTGAGGCATAATACAATTCCATTAAGTAAAATGGAGTTGCAGAGAAATTGAATAGGATGTTGAGGGAGAGATCTAGGATCATGCTCAAAGGCACTGGTTTGGAGCAAAAACAATAGGTAGAAGTTGTAAGCACAGCATGTTAATTAGCAAGTCTTCTACTTCAACTATTCTAGACAAAACCCCTAAGGAGGCTTGGTCAAGAAAATAGCATTTATTGCAACATATCTAGGATTTCAATTGTGAGGCATACATGCTGTGCATAAAGAGAAGAGATCCAAATTGGATTCCAATGCAAAGAAGTGTATCTTCATCAATTATAACAATGATGAGAAAGGGTACAAGATTTGAAATCCAAAAACTAGAAAGACAATATATAGTAGAAATGTGATCTTTAGGAAGATCGGATCTTCTTCTATGCCCTTCACATCCTGAAGTTAAAAAAAATGTTGCAAGTGAAGCAAAAGATGAAGGGGATTGCACTTGAGAGTAATCTAGCAGTTTAATAAAAACCTGATGAAGAGGTTAGTTCAAAATGTTCAAAGGAAGAAGAGGAACAACCTTAAGCTCTAGTCTTGAGGAGGTCCAGTCAACAAAGAATGCAACCTGAAAGGTATAGCCCACCTGATTTCAAACCTATTAGTTGCAAACTGGTTTTCAAGAAGAAACATACTTTAGATGGCAAAGTTGAGAAAGTACAAAGCAAGGTTATTGGCCTTCC
>VDFB02361514.1:0-23461 GCA_007258455.2 Sequoia sempervirens
AACATAATCTATTGATTTGTGTTAAAAACCAAACAATAAGGAATAAAAACTACAATTAGATAATAAATATATAATGACATTTCAATATTGAGAAAAATTATATATCAATATACTAGAAGACAATGCATTGTTATGAGGCATTCAACAATATGATTTCACTAAGGGCAAGGGTTTTGTTGGAGGTCTCTTCCCCAGGCAAATGTTCATCCCTCACAGGAAAAGGTATGTAAAAGTTTTCCATGGAATGATATTGGCTATTTTGCATGATTCTTCCCTGTTCCTGTATCAAGTGATCAACAAATATCACTTTGAATTCAGTAAAGAGGAAATAGATCAGTTCAAGAAGAAATTCCATGCAATTTCTTCCCTTAGAACTCATTCATGCATCCAAGGTTTGCAAGTTTCAGCCATACCATGATTTTGTAGGAACAACAGACCTCTTCCTCAAGTTCTCGATATCAACATTATGGTCCATTCACAAGCAGTGGCAAGGAATCAAGTGCAAGCTATTTCGCAAGAAAAACAAGACGAAAACTTTGTGTGCTATCCTTGTAGAGAGGGGTAATAGTCTGCCTTCTGTTAATGGAGGATAGGGTAACAAGGAATGTGTATAGGGTTGATATGTAGGGTTAATATGTTGAATATGAAAATGTATGGGGTGATAAGCACTAAGTTTTTTGTATCAAACAATTAGATGTAGGGTTGTATATGTAAAGGGAAAATGTTACTACTGATGGTATATAGGTAGAAGAAGAATGCTTATAGCTATTGCATTTTGTATTTATTTTTTGACTCTCTTGCCTCTCATGGCTTTTTGTAACTCTTTATATAAATTAATATATTATATAGGCTTATTGACTTTAAACTAAATATATATATATATATATATATATATATTAAACTATAATATTGACCTCCAATAAGACAAAATATACATTCATTGAAATGTATATATGCAATATTAATAAATTAGATTATAAAACAATGTATGGATATATAATATTTATGCAAGCTCAGTTTTTCTTCTTAATTAAGTGTGACCATTTGACAATTCATACCAACTTTCCTAGTGACCAACTCTGCTTCTTACCGCCTACTATGGTAGAATTTCAAATATATTACTAGACTACCTACATTTGACACAAAGTTTTCATGAAGATAATTTTTTTGGCAGCTTTCATAGATGTTGCTTGTTAATATTTCTTATCTAAAATGGGTCTCACCATAAGGTTTTCCCTCTAATATAGGTTGTTCTTAATGCACTTATCAGCTTGTACATTAAATCTTAGGGTGCAATTTCTAGTTAATATACTCTATTTTTTTCTCAAACTGACCTTTCACACCTCTTTCGTGTACCCATTGCAGATCAAGGTGTGATTGCTAGTGTATTTTCTATTTCAAATAAATAGATCCAAAGATCTTTAAATATGCATCATCTTTGGAAAGATGTGTCTCTTCCATGACACATGACTTTACATAACAAATATATTAGAATGTAAAATATAGTTTATATTTTTAAAACACTAGTTCATGGAGATGATATAAAAAAAATATACATATGCTATTGAAAATATCAACAATCCGCAGCTTGCAAAACATTTTATCAAAGGGATTTTTGGAATAGAGTATGAAACTTCATCAAAGACTAATTGAAAGTGGTTTTCTATTGAATCTCTTAGTTATATATCCCTTGATAGACAATTATATATCCCAAACAAGCAACAATTGAAACGGCTAAAGGAAGTGGTTGAGAATCAAAATTATATAGGAAGGGCACATGGTTTTTCTCCACTTAATGGTCTTCACTCAGCTAGTGAACTAATTATTACATTGGTCACTCAAAACTGGAAGACATTAGATGTCTTATTGTCATCACGCCACTATTTGTGGACAAATATTTCATGCAGTCTACCTATACTACCAAAGCACAATTTCATGAAGCATTAAAATCATTTAGTTGCAATTCATACATACAAAGTAAATGATCAGATCCAAATCATGTATTACATATTCTTATTTCATAATGTAGGAACAATTATGTGTTGTATTTTTGACATGAGATGTAAAAGGAAAGAAGTGTAGAAGCATAAATAAAATGAGGAAAATATGTCAGAGGTAGATTGTATCTATAACTAAGGTCTTGTATGAATGTAACGAGGGATAGATAGTAACCATTTCAATTTATATTCATTTTGCATGTCATTTATTACATAATGATGGTAGTAGGTATTTTTCACTATTGATTAGTTTGGTTTTTCTCAATTTAGAAGATTTCCACGATAAATATGGTGTTCAATTCTCCTCTTCCTCTATTATTAACTCCCATTTGACTTATGACTAATTAATACAATATGTATAATACTTATTTTGTGATTTTCATAATTTGTGTAGTTCATAGATTATGGATCATGGATGTTGAAATGTACAATGGTCCATAATATTTTCTTGAAGGGTTTCCTCATTGTAAAATGCAATTGGTGGGTTAGGGGAGAAAGGAAGAAGATGTATCATTAGATTCAATGTTTCCCATGTGAGTATGGCCATGTTGTACATCATCAAGTTCATTGTTATTGTCATGTGGCTCTACATTGTTTAGGTAATGTGGAAATGGACTTGTGTCAATTTTTAAATGACTATTTAAGGGTTTGATTGATGGATTTTCATTATCATTAACTCCTCCAAGTTTGATTACATTTTTGTCAATGAGGTCTTGTACCTTATGTTTAAGACCTATAAAAAATTTGAATGTAATGATCTTTAATGTGATGATAGTTGAAAAATATTTGATCATTATATGCTTTAGGAAGTGATTTGTTTAGACTAAGTGAATAAACTTAAGGGAGTGTAAGTAAATTAACACTATAAGTTTGAAGCAGATTGTCAATAGATCTTGAAATTGAGTAAACTTTATAAAAGAAAATGTAGCTTAAATGAAGGAATATGAAGTGTTAGCAACTTGATGAACACTTTTTTGTTACATTGTTATGCTTAGAAAATAACTATTGATATTTAGAAGGGTGGGAAGTAGTTTTGCTTGAAGACCCATATTTATATCCTAAAAAAATAATTTAAATTAATCGTGCAAAATACAATTACAACACTAACTTGACAGTGTTGTCACACTGACAAAGTTATCAATGAGAAATAATTCAATTTAACTATAACATAACTATTTTGAATCTATAAAACTTCAATAAATCAAAAACATAAACATATAAAAAAATAAATTATATACTAGTAATTCCATTTTATATTAAAAATAATACAAATATTAAAAACAAATTATATGCTAATAATTCCACTTTATATTAGAAAGAGTAATGTTAATTTTCAAAATAATATATTATTTCAAATTTTATAACAAAAGCACAAATTAGATAATACAATGGACTATATCTATTGAAAAATAACAAAACATTATATTCCACCTCTTCAAAAAGAAAGATATCAATTACATGTTTTCAAACAAAGCACAAATAAATATTATAATAAACAAGAAAGTCTAAATACTATACAATCTTGTCAAATGAGTACAAATCAAGCATGAATTAACTCTAAATCAAATTAGATTCATTCTATACTCACCTCCAAATGAAAACATTAAATCAAATTATCAAAGCATGCCAAGCAAATTAAGGCAAGAATCAATTGCAAGCGAATAGGCCGCTTCCTTCAAAACCATAAACGGACAAAACTGTAACTGATTTTTAAAAAAACTCATACAAATCCAACCTAACGGTTATTTTGAGTGCGCAGGATTTAATCATTTCTTGCTTTTTCATTGAAGAATCAAATGCAATTGAACAGGTCGCTTCCTTCAAAACCATAAACTAGCAAAACTGTAATTGATTTTAAAAAAACTCATACAAAGCCAACCTTAACGGTTATTTTGAGCGCATATATTTAATCATCCCTTCCACCACATTTGATTTTAGTTTTTCATTTCTTTCTTTTTCATGGAAGAAACGTGGGCCATGCCATTCAGGTACGATTTTACCTTTCATTCAGAGGATTCTTGTTTTAAAAGATTTGGGGTTTCGATTATGAAGTGAAACAGGCATTAACTGAAACAGGGTATACGAAGGTTGCAGAAAACACATGTGCAATCAGAATCTTATATACTCATTGCGCTTCTGCATTTGTATGGTGAGTCTCACACATCTTTCTCGACCTTTTGTTTGTGTGTCTGTTTAACCTATCACCCTGTTTTGGCAAGCTCATATGAATTATAGCATTAGTATATTTAACAAAATGTAAGTATAATATAGAAAAATTAACCAAAGAAAGAAAATTGTAAGCTACACTTATCTTTTAATTCCTTTTAAAAATTGATCTATTCAACATACCCAAACTTTAGTAGAAAGAAGAAACATTGTGCATAAATTACAGTCGAATGAATTAGTAGAAAGATGATGTAGATTTCTGAGAAATTTACAGTTAAAGGGAACTTGGGAAGGTTTTTTATGTTCTTTTGGTAAAAAGAAATGTGAAAGGAATGTAAATTTCTGACATGGCCAATGATTGAGGCGAAGTGTTTCTTAACTAACAAAAACAATCAGGAAGAGACTCATGTGGTACTGCAAATAACAATTTCAAAAGATCTTTGGATAAATAGTATGATTTATACAAGAAAATTGTGGAATCATTAGCTTTAGCCAATGAATAATCAATTTCTTGGATAATTTCAACTGAGGGAAAATGTCACGCTCTAGCTCAGCATTGACCTCTACAGAGCAATATGATTTCTTATCCTTAATACATATCTTTGTAACAAATGAAATGGTCACACTACATAGCCAACAAATGTTATTGTCTTTGGAAATACCTGTTGCACTATCAATTACAGAGAAACTTAGGGGGCCACCAAGTTCAAATCTAGATGAAGAACAACTTTAATCTAAGATACTATTATGTGTTCAGAAAAAGGTAATGTTATGTTCAAATTTATGGGTGGAAACAGGCCTTATCAATGGTGCACTTGGGAAAATCAAAGCAATAGTCTACAAGAATGTTGAGAATCTTCCTTCACTTCCATTGTTTATTGTTGGGTATGTGAGGATCATCATGGAAAAAATGGGCCCTTAAGTGGCAAAAAAATTCAGAAAAATTAGAGTTAGGCAACTTGACATAAACATTTGAATAATTTATCTATATTATTTCAAAAATATGTAAAGAATAGAATCTATAAAAGAATTGGATACCAATTTCTAAACTACTAAGAGTTTATTTTTTAAAAATCTATTTGTTGAAATTTTGAAATTTCCATCTGATGATACTTAAATTTAGGAAAAATAAAGAAGTAGATTAATAAATGACCACCCTAACCACAATAAAATGATAATATTTTTTATAATATTTTAGATATAAGTAGAGGACTCATGTCTGATGTGATGCATATTTTTTTGTAATTTTTTTCCAAGTAAATAATTAATTATGAATTTTTTATTACAACTTTTTAAAAAATATAAAAACCTATATGTCTGACCATCTTAACTTGGTCAAAACTTCATGAAAATCAATTTTTTATTTTTTTAATCCTATAGTATGCGAGAAGCATAGAGATGTGACCCATGTTTGGGATTCAAAAATACGATACCGTTTGAGAAAATTTGTATATGATTTTCAATCTGACCTATCAATCGGGGACTTTGAAGTAGTAATTCAAATAGAAAATAAATAATAATTATTTAGTAAGTTCAAAGTAAAGAAACATAATTTATATTAGTGGAAAGTGAGAATCTCCTTTAAAAAATCCTTTTTGTTTCATCAATTTTGGGTAAAACCATGTTGTTCAATTCAACAATTACATAGGCTCTACTTGGGACCACAATAATCCAAAAAATGTCCCTATCGCCCCATTAAGTCATGGTCAATGTTGTCAAATCCCACTCAAAATGGCATGGACCTTAACAATACAAAAATCACAAGGCCTAACACTTGAAAAGGCAACAAATAACATCAGAAATGTGGACCGACAAGGCCTAACATTCACAACTATTTCTAGAGTGCATGAACTTGCAAGCATGCACATCAAACCAGCCTTCACATTTGAATGATATACACGTGTGTAACAAATCCCATATGTAGCCCATCGAAAGGAAAGGGAAGCACACTTATGGGCATTATAAAATTCAAACTCTGGAATGAACACTCATACCAAAAACACTTGTAGGTTAGTTCTATTTTATTATCTATATTTTTTTAGCTTCCAACTTGAAAAACCCACATTGTGTACTTAGTTACAAACTCCCTTAATTGATTAGTTACAACTTTTCTAGAGGTATGCAAATACATAAAAGCAGAAACAAAATAGGAACAAACACTCCTGCAACTCAACCATTTTACTAACACTTAATGCTTATGAATTTCATTTATGTATGGTCATCTTAATCTACTGATGGATGTAACTAAATAACATTTGGTAAAAAAAAATATTTCCTATTATTTCTATTCCTTTCTTGATGGGCTATGTTTATATAAGAAACCACATTCACAAGTATTCACTTTGGAATAATGTATTAAATTATTTTTAGAATTTTGTGAGTTGTATTTGGTAACAATATGTATCAAGTAACAATTTGTACCAACATGTATTCTATATATGATAGAAAATAGGTTAGTCAAATGCCATTTTTTAAGTTTTACTAAAAAGTCGGGTATTTCCATGCCTAATAGATGGAATATATAAGGACATCTATAAACTAGATTTGGGAAATTAATACAGCTTATGTGCACCATCTTTAAGAATTATATGTATCAAATCAAATCTCAAGTTGCATGGATCATATTTCAACAAGACTACTCATATCAAGCATGCATCTATCACAAACAAAAATTCATTAATAAAATTGTTGGACATGAGATTTTTGTTATTTTCTTTAAATGAGGATATATAGGAAGTAAAGTTGTTGTGTCTTACATGTTTCTATTGGTGTTGTACATAATATATATTGGGTTTAAAATTCTTTCTTTTTAGATTTGTAGATAAACGGTTTATCTATGCAATGTTTTTCCTTGGAAAATTGAATATGGCAACAAAATTGTAAGAAGATAAATGATTTATATTCTTCTTCACAAAAAGATAAATAATACATATATTATTATTCACTGAAATGAGACAACTTATAGATGTATGCATGCCAAATCACTCCAAATGGGTGAATGAGAAATGATTGGGCTCTTTCAAAGAACAATATCTTCTCTTTTATATGTGCACATGTGCAAATACATTTTACTTTTAAAATGGCATTACTATAACCATAACTATAAACTATGAATCTTGCCACAATGATTTGAATATGCAAGAGATTTATGCACTTCTTTAGATGTATCAAAAAATTATTTGAATAAGATATACTCACAAAACTAGTTCGCATAATTATTTGAATAAGGGTTGTACTTTCCATTTTTGTGTTTAGTCGTGATTGAATTTTTTTTTGAAATTCACTATACTTTCATATTGTATTAATACTATTTTATTTCTTAATTGAATCACACTTTCCTTTTCTACGAATATTGAGTACTGATAAATTATGATATCTAAAGCTTTGAAAACTGCATTGTTGTGCTCTATCTATTAGCTTTTGGTAGAGCATGTGGATAGTATTCTAATCTTAGCTAAGAAAATTTGGGGGCAATAAATGAAGTGGTATTCTTTTCTTTCTGGAAAGCACATCTGTAATATAACTGCATTATTTATAAACCAATAACGTCACTTCTAAGAAGAGAACCAACATCACCATTTTCCACCTACTTGTTACTAAGTTAACAACTTTAATAACCTCAATTTAGCCATACTTGTCATCTACCAAGTCTCTCCTAGAAGAGTCAACCTTTTTCAATTGCAAAGAAAGCTTATCTTCTTGAAAGGTTGAGTTACATAGGAAAGACATTTGTGACAAGAAACCACGGTATCTTAAATTTTCGGAAGGCTCTTGATGATTCAAGTGTATCCTAGCAGCAATTTTTATATCAACTGTTACGGTTACCACAATAGCCCTATCCAATCCCACGACTATAGATGTATATTTCTACTGCTTGTTTTAAGATTTATGTTCCAATCAGAGACACATCGAATTCAAAAAGAACAGTTGAACAGATTCATGAGGGCTTAAATTTTGATACAATTTCTACTACTCATGCTACTAGAAATAGGAAGTTCAAAAGTACATTAAATTCTAGAAGTGCAAGTTGTCATTTCAATTACCCATTATTGTTAATGTATTTCTTCTAGATTACTGTTGGCTTGAGCCATGGCTGAGCGATGTACAAAAACAATTGAATTGTAGACAAAACAACTTGATTTTAGAGATGAACTGTGATATGTGGGATAGTGCAATCATCCATAAGATGCCCAAGTTTTTGTTTAGTTTAAATGAACAAAACCCACTAGAAAAGCATATTGTACTTAAAAAATTGATTTCTTGCTAAAAGGAAATGAGTTATAAACATTTTACAGGCATAGTCTCCACAAGATAAACATTGAACAAAGAAGAGATGTGTTTTTTCTCTGTGAAAGAATTAAGCAAGCTTCAAGAAGATGAAACCCTTGCTATAATTTTCATAGGGACAAAAAACAAAGGGCAGAAAAACATGTAAAAAAGAGATTAAACATCAAAATTGAAGAAAGAAAAATAAAGAAAATGACAGATAGGAAATTCATAAACATAATCTATTGATTTGTGTTAAAAACCAAACAATAAGGAATAAAATCTACAATTAGATAATAAATATATAATGACATTTCAATATTGAGAAAAATTATATATCAATATACTAGAAGACAATGCATTGTTACGAGGCATTCAACAATATGATTTCACTAAGGGAAATGGTTTTGTTGGAGGTCTCTTCCCCAGGCATTTCATCCCTCACAGGAAAAGGCATGCAAAAGTTTTCCATGGAATGATATTGGCTATTTTGCATGATTATTCCCTATTTATGTATCAAGTGATCAACAAATATCACTTTGAGTTCAATAAAGAGGAAATAGCTCAGTTCAAGAAGAAATTCCATTGAATTTCTTTCCTTAGAACTCATTCATGCATCCAAGGTTTGCAAGTTTCAGCCATACCATGATTTTGTAGGAACAATAGACCTCTTCCTCAAGTTCTTGATATCAACATTATGGTTCATTCACAAGCAGTGGCAAGGAATCAAGTGTAGGCTATTTCGCAAGAAAAACAAGATGAGAACTCTATGTGCTATCCTCATAGAGAGGGGTAATAGTCTGCCTTCTATTAATGGAGGATAAGGTAACAGGGAATGTGTATAGGGTTGATATGTAGGGTTAATGTGCTGAATATGAAAATGTATGGGGTGATAAGCACTAAGTTTTTTGTATCAAACAATTAGATGTTGGGTTGTATATGTAAAGGGAAAATGTTACTACTGATGGTATATAGGTAGAAGAAGAATGCTTATAGCTATTGCATTTTGTATGTATTTTTTGACTCTCTTGCCTCTCATGGCTTTTTGTAACTCTTTATATAAATTAATATATTATATAGGCTTATTGCCTTTCGCCTAAATATATATATATATATATATATATATTAAACTATAATATTGACCTCCAATAAGACAAAATATACATTCATTGAAATGTATATATGCAATATTAATAAATTAGATTATAAAACAATGTATGGATATATAATATTTATGCAAGCTCAGTTTTTCTTCTTAATTAAGTGTGACCATTTGACAATTCATACCAACTTTCCTAGTGACCAACTCTGCTTCTTACCGCCTACTATGGTAGAATTTCAAATATATTACTAGACTACCTACATTTGACACAAAGTTTTCATGAAGATAATTTTTTTGGCAGCTTTCATAGATGTTGCTTGTTAATATTTCTTATCTAAAATGGGTCTCACCATAAGGTTTTCCCTCTAATATAGGTTGTTCTTAATGCACTTATCAGCTTGTACATTAAATCTTAGGGTGCAATTTCTAGTTAATATACTCTATTTTTTTCTCAAACTGACCTTTCACACCTCTTTCGTGTACCCATTGCAGATCAAGGTGTGATTGCTAGTGTATTTTCTATTTCAAATAAATAGATCCAAAGATCTTTAAATATGCATCATCTTTGGAAAGATGTGTCTCTTCCATGACACATGACTTTACATATAACAAATATATATTAGAGATATAAAATATAATTTATATATTTTTAAAACACTAGTTCATGGAGATGATATAAAAATATATACATATGTTGTTGAAAATATCAATGTCATGACTTGCAAAACAATTTTATCAAAGGGAGTTTTGGAATAGAGTATGGAACTTCATCAAAGACTAATTGAAAGTGGTTTCTATCCCAGATCTCTTAGTTATATATTACATTTTATCCATTGATAGACAATTATATATCCCAGGACAGCAATGATTAGGCTTGACTAAAGGAAGTGGTGAGAATAAAATTATATAGGAAGGGCACATGGTTTTCTCCACTTAATGGTCTTCCTTTCGATACAGTGAACTAAGGTATTACATTGGTCACTCAAAGCTGGAGACATTGGATGTCTTATTGTCAATGGCGCCACTATTTGTGGACAAATATTTCATTCAGTCTACCTATACTGCAAAGCACAATTTCATGGAAGCATTAAAATCATTTAGTTGCAATTCATACATACAAGAGTAAAATGGTCAGGATCAAATCATGTACTACATATTCTTATTTCATAATGTAGGAACAAGTGTTGTATTTTTGACATGAGATGTAAAAGGAAAAGAAGTGTAGAAGCATAAAGAAAATGAAAGAGGAGAGAAGAATATGTCAGAGGTAGATTGTATCTATAACTAAGGTCTTGTATGAATGTAACGAGGGGTAGATAGTAACCATTTCAATTTATATTTATTTTGCATGTCATTTATTACATAATGATGGTAGTAGGAATTTTTCACTATTGATTAGTTTGGTTTTTCTCACTTTAGAAGATTTCCATGATAAATATGGTGTTCAATTCTCGTCTTCCTCTATTATTAACTTCCATTTGACTTATGACTAATTAATACAATATGTATAATACTTATTTTGTGATTTTCATAATTTGTGTGGTTCATAGATTATGGATCATGGATGTTGAAATGTACAATGGTCCATAATATTTTCTTGAAGGGCTTCCTCATTGTAAAATGCAATTGATGGGTTAGGGGGAGAAAGGAAGAAGATGTATCATTAGATTCAATGTTTCCCACATAAGTATGACCATGTTGTACATCATCAAGTTCATTGTTATTGGCATGTGGCTCTACATTGTTTAGGTAATGTGGAAATGGACTTGTGTCAATTTTTAAATGGCTATTTAAGGTTTTGATTGATGAATTTTCATTATCATTAACTCCTCCAAGTTTGATTACATTTTTGTCAATGAGGTCTTGTACCTTATGTTTAAGACCTATAAAAAATTTGAATATAATGATCTTTAATGTGATGATAGTTGCAAAATATTTGATCATTATATGCTTTAGGAAGTGTTTTTTTTCGATTAAGTGAATAAACTTAAGGGAGTGTAAGTAAATTAACACTCAAAGTTTGAAGGAGATTGTCAATAGATTCTTGAAATTGAGTAAACTTTATAAAAGAAAATCTAGCTTAAATGAAGGAATATGAAGTGTTAGCAACTTGATGAACACTTTTTTGTTACATTGTTATGCTTAGAAAATAACTATTGATATTTAGAAGGGTGGGAAGTAGTTTTGCTTGAAGACCCATATTTATATCCTAAAAATAATTTAAATTAATGCGTGCAAAATACAAAATTTACAGCACTAACTTGACAGTGTTGTCACACTGACAAAGTTATCAATGAGAAATAATTCAATTTAACTATAACATAACTATTTTGAATCTGTAAAACTTCAATAAATCAAAAACATAAACATATAAAAATAAATTATATATACTAGTAATTCCATTTTATATTAAAAATAATACAAATATAAAACAAATTATATGCTAATAATTCCACTTTATATTAGAAAGGTAATATTAATTTTCAAAATAATATATTATTTCAAATTTTATAACAAAGATATTTATAAAACACGACATATATGAGATTGATATGTGTAATCCGGCTAGGAAAGGCAAGCTTAGGCAGATGGTGGGAGCTTCTGTGGTGGCTGAAGGCTTGCATGCCTTAGCCGCATCTGCCTTTCCTGTGCATGGTGCGTGGGGCTGTTGTGTGAGAAGTGTTGTGTGGGCTGCTGCGAAGGTTGTTCTTTTTCTGTGTGTGGGGTTTGCTGTGGGAGGAGTGTGGTGTGGGCTCTGCTGCGTGAGGAGTGTGGTGTGGGCTCTGCTGCGGGGTTTTTGGGGAGTGGGGTCTTTGTGGTGGGGTGTGGTGGTTTGTGGGTTTGGCTTGGGATGCCAGGTGGGGTTGATGATGGCTGAAGTCTCAAAGAGTTTGATGATTGGGGTTGCAACGCCGCCTCCGGGCTGCATTAAGGACATGCATGCTCAGATGATGAATAACTCTTTTGTGGGTGAGAGATCTAAGCTCAAGAAAGTGAATAGTTGTTTGCCACAGAGTCACGCTAGTCTAGTTTTGGTTATCTCTCCAGAATCGGTGCATGAGGATTTCTCATATTGGACTCAACATGTTCTAATTTGTAAGTTTTTGGGTATTCGTGTCCCCCTCTCAGCTTTGGAGGCCTGGATGCATCGTTCCTGGCAAGTTGAAGGTGATTTTGAGATTTTGGTGGCTAGGAATGGCTTCTTTATGGTTGATTTTTCTTGTATTTCAGATCGTAATCGTGTTTTTGAGGGGGGCCATATTTTTACAATCATGTGGGTTTATTCATGAAACCCTGGCATGGGGGTTTCAATACGGTTGAGGACCTACCTTCTCGGGTTCCTGTATGGGTTCACCTGCCATGGCTACCTTTGGAGTTCTGGAGGGAAGATATTCTGCAACGGATAGCGGCCTTGTTGGGGAAGTCGGCTGCCATTGCTCAGAATACTTTGGATAAAAAGGTATTTTCTTTCGCTCGCATTTGTGTTGAAATTGATTTAAATAATCCATTGCTAGATTCTTTGGATATTTTTATTGGCTCTGCCTCGTGGATTCAACAGTTAGATTATGAGTCCCTTCCTTTTTGTTGTCAATTTTTTCATGAGTATGGAAACCTTCAGCGTCAGTGTCCTTGGGCATCCAGAATGGCTGGGGTCCCTTCTTCTCCATTATCGGGGCCTTCGGTGGAGAAGGCAGATAAAAGCAAGGTGTCTATGGCTAAAGGGGGAAAGGCTGAGAGAGGGCCTGATAAGGATGGCTTCATTACTGCTAAACCGAGAGCTAAGGGGAGAGGTTAGAAGTGACCCTATAAGGATAAGCAGAGTGATCAGGGGTTCAATCACTTTGAGGTTTTGGATAATTAGGCCTTGGAGTTGGGGATTCCTATTGAGATCTTGTCTGGGGCTACTGGTATGGATACAGGGCTGGAATAGGCAATTGTTGTTAGGGACACTTCTCTTCCTTTGGAACAAGGAGGGTCTGGGCCTGCTAACACTCCGGCTGGTTTAAATGATGATATTATTTTAGTGGACTTAGCTAAGGAGGCGTTGTCTTTAGGCAAAAGTCGAGGATCAGCTTCTTATCTAGGAGTGCTCCAATGCCCTCTTAAGAAGGGGAATTTTGATAAGTCTTCTAAAATTTGTCGCGAGAAGGATGTGGACAAGATTAAATCTATTGGGATTTGTTGGTGGAATCGGGCTCTATTAAGACCTTGGACGCCCACTTTGCTCAGCCTTCCCCATGATTATTCTTTCTTGGAATGCAAGGGGGCTAAATAGCGCCTCCCATCAAAAAGCTATTCAAGATTTGATTGGGGTACATTCTCCAGATATTTTTTGTGTGCAGGAGACTAAGCTTCAGGTGGACTGCATGCTTCAGTATGTTCCTAGTATTTGGTTTTTTGGTCAGTGTCAGTGTATTGGCTCTAGGGGAAGTTCTGGAGGTTTGGCACTTTTTTGGGATCCTCGTAAGGTTGTTCCTCACTGGTGGATTTCTAGCCATTCCTCTATCTCAGTGGTGGCCTCGATTTTGGACTCTGGTGAGACTATTTTGGTTAGCAATGTTTATGCTCCGGTTGACATCTGTGGTAAAAGCCAGCTTTTGGCCCATATCACGTTTGTTAGGTCTTGTGCTCCTTATTTGCCTTGGATCTTAGCTGGTGATTTCAATTCTATCTTGTGTCTGGAAGAGAAAAGAGGAGGATTTCCGAGACTAAGTCCTACTTTAGATTTGTTCCGGGCTAGTGTGGCTTCTCTTGCTCTTGTTGATGTCAAACCTTCTAATGGCTTATTTACTTGGAATAATAGGTAGAGTGGGTCGGAGGCGATTTCTGAGCGGTTGGATAGGTTTCTTGTTTCTAGTTTTTGGGTTGGGGGCAGTGTGGTTATTTGCTCTGAGATTCTTGATTGGTGTGGCTCTGATCATTGGCCAATTAAGTTTTCAGCTTCTCCTTTCCCTAATCCAAAGAATCCTCCTTTCAAATTTCAGCTTATGTGGCTTCGTGATTCTTCTTTGTATAATCTTGTTGCTCAGTGGTGGCGGGATGGAGCCCCTGCGTATGGTACAGCTATGTATTCTTTTGTTAAGAAGCTGCAATGTGTTAAGTTTCATCTTAAGAGATGGAATAGGCTATGTTTTGGCAATTTTCGTGCCAAGAAAAGGGAAGCGCAGGAACGTCTTGCTGTTATTACTCGCCAGATTAGGGATCTTGGTTTTTCAAAAGCTCTTGGGCATGCTGAGTCCCAGGCTCTTAAATCTGTGGAAGAGTGGGAGCTTCGTGAGGAGATATTCTGGAAACAGAAGGCTCGGATTGACTGGCTTCAAGAGGGCGACAGGAATACTGCCTTCTTTCATCACTCTGTGCAGGCTCGTCGGAATAAGTGTTATATCTCTTCTCTCGTTAACTCTGAAGGCTTAGTTTTATCCTCGCAACAGGCTTTATCCAGAGAAGCTCGCCTGTTCTTCTCTGCTTTGTTTACTGAGGATTCTCTTCCTGCTGAGGTTGATGAGAATATGATTCTTGCTTGTATTCCTTCTTTGATCTCTAATGAGCTGAATGCTTCTCTCATACGCCCGATTACTCTGTCTGAAGTGGAAGAGGTTGTGTTTGGGATGAATAAGGGGAAGGCTCCTGGCCCTGATGGGTTCCCAGTTGAATTTTTCCAGGAGTTTTGGGAAATTGTGAAGCTGGATTTGTTGGAGGTTGTCTGTGAATCTTTTCATAACAAGCAGATGCTTCGGGCCCTGAATGCTACTTTTTTAGTCCTCATTCCTAAGAAGGAGGGTGCTGATAGGTTTGAGTTTTTTCGACCTATTGCGCTCTGCAATGTGGTGTATAAGATTATTACGAAGCTGATTGTTGAGCGGCTTAAATCTTGCTTGCCTATTGTTATTTCTGAGGAGCAAGGAGGTTTTGTGGCTGGTCGTCAAATTTTGGATGGGGTGGTGATTGCCTCTGAGGTCATTCATTCCATGGCGACCTCCAAGGATAAGTCTATGTTCATCAAGCTGGATATGGCAAAAGCGTATGATAGAGTTAAATGGAGTTTCCTTCAGAAGATCTTGTTGGCCTTTGGGTTTTCTTCTGAGTGGGTGAGTTGGACTATGAGTTGTGTGACTTCCTCCTCATTTTCTGTCATTGTGAATGGTGAACCTTCAGAGCTGTTTGGTGCTACCAGGGGCCTTCGTCAGGGGAACCCACTCTCTCCCTATCTGTTTATTATTATGGCAGAGGGGCTGGGTCGCTTTCTTAAATTCGAGGTCTCTCGAGGTGTGATTCATGGTTGGTAGTGGGGGATGGGTCTGCCTACTCTTTCTCACCTCCAGTTTGTGGATGACACCTCTCTTATGGGGTTGGCTCGTCTTTGTGAAGCTGAATCCTTTAGGCAAGCTTTGGACATCTACCTTGCTGCTTCGGGTCAGAAAGTTAATGAGCAGAAGTCTTCTATTTTTTTCTTCAATACTCCTTTGGCCATCCAGAGGAGGATTGCTACTATTTTGAGGTTTCAAATTGGATCTCTCCCCTTTGTCTATCTGGGGATTCCTCTTGCCATTGGTCGTCAACCCAGATCCTCTTGGCAGATGTTGCTTGATAAGTTGAGGAAGAAGGTAACACATTGGACTCATCGGTGGTTGTCTACTGCTGCTAGAGTTACCCTCCTTCAGTCTGTTATCCAGGCCCTTCCCATCTATAGGTGTTTTGTTCAATCGGCCCCTATGTATTTCCTTTGGGAATTTGATGCTCTCTCTCGGCAATTCCTTTGGAGTGGTAACTTGATGACTTCTAAGTGGAGCCTTGTTAAATGGGATTCTGTGTGTAGACCAAAGCAGGAGGGTGGTCTTGGTTTACGCTCTTCTATTTTGAATGGGCAAGTTCTTGCGGCGAAGCTTTACTGGCGCTGGTGTACTAATCAACACCAGTTGTGGGCTCGTGTTCTTAACTATAAGTATCTTCGTGGTGTTGCTTCTCATGAGGTTCCTCGCTATCCTCTGGAGGGGAGTGGTTCTATGATTTGGTCTACTTTGAAAGTGGGAGCCCAGTTGATTAAGCGTGCGCTTTTTTGGATCTGTCATTCGGGATCACAGGCTCTTTTTTGGTGGGATTCTTGGGATGGTCACCCACCTATTCTTTCTGCTTTTCCTCATCTTCAACCCCTCTGTGATGTTTTTACTGCTGCTGGTTGGGACACCGTTGAGCATTACAAGATTGCTGAGCATTGTGGCTCTGTTGTTTCTTTCCGCTGGAAGCACCTTTCTGAGTGGCCTCCTGGGGGCTCTGAGGAGGATAGGCGGGAGCTTGCTCAACTTTTGGCTTCCCGGGCTTGTAATTCATTGAGGGGACCTGATATTTTAGCTTGGGATGGTTCTGATATGTCTGGGAAGTACTCTGTGTCTACTGGCTATAAGCAATTGGGTCGACAGTTGTTTGGGGATATTGAGGTCCCTTGGTGGAAGTATGTTTGGCATAAGTTGTCTTGGCCCAAGTGCAATTTCTTCATGTGGTTGGTGGCTCAAAACCGGTGTCTTACTTGGGATAATTTATGCAAGCGGGGTTTCCAGGGTCCCTCTTTTTGTGTGTTGTGTCGTGAGGCTGAGGAGTGTGCTTCTCATCTCTTCTTCCAATGTTCCTATGCTCGGGAGATTTGGCATCTTTGGTGGCGGGTGTGGAATATGCCCTGTACGCATGTTTCCTCTTTGGCTGAGTTTGTGGATCGGGGGAGTAGGGCCCCTGTTTCAACTTCCTTTCTTCAAGCTGCTTGGGCGATTGGCCCATCCTTCATTATTTGGAATCTTTGGTTGGAGAGGAATCGTCGGATTTTTCAGGATGTGATGATGGGGGCCCCTCACTTGTGGTGGAAAATTTTGCATTCTTTGGGAGAAACGATCGCGGCTAAGTGTGATCTGACTGATTCGATTGCTCCTTCTGATGTTGGTTGTTTCAACCACCTTCACCTTCCTCCTTTGCATCGGTAGCTTATGCGCAACAGGTGTAGGCATCCAACACCGAAGGTGAATAGGGAGGGAAGATGGTCTCCTCCTCCTCAAGGCATCCTAAAAATTAACACGGATGGCTCTTCTCGTGGAAACCCTGGTCATGCTGGAATTGGTGGTGTTGGTCGGGATAGTTCTAGGGATGTTCAATTTATTTTCTCTATTTATAAGGGTCTTCATACTAATAATCTTATGGAGGCTCAGGCAATTTTACTGGCTGTGGAGCGTGGCAGTCAGTTGGGGTGGCGCAGGATTATATGTGAATCTGATTCCCAGGTTGTGGTGAACTTGCTGAACAGGCGGAGGTTAGATGATGTTAGTTGGCACCTGGCTTTGATTATTGAACAAATTCTCAATCTTTGTGTTTCTCTTGAGTTTGTTACTTTCACTCATATTCCTAGGGAGTGGAATGGTGTTGCTGATTGTTTGGCTAAATGGGCTTCTGATCATATTCATGATTGGAATTTGGTTGATCGGGGTCAATTACCCCCTGATTTGTCTCAACAGTTGGACCATTTGGTGGAGCTGGATAAGGCTATGTAATGACTTTGCTCTGTAATTTTCTCTTGTTTTAATAAATTTTTACCCCTCTTTTATGTAAAAAAAAAAATTATAACAAAAGCACAAATTAGATAATACAATGGACTATATCTATTGAAAATAACAAAACATTATATTCCACCTCTTCAAAAAGAAAGATATCAATTACATGTTTTCAAACAAAGCACAAATAAATATTATAATAAACAAGACAGATACTGTACAATCTAACAGCCAAGATCACTCAGTGTTGTGGAAAACTTTTTTTTGTCAAATGATACAAGGAACTGCACATGAATTAACACTAAATCAAATTAAATTCATTCTATACTCACCTCCAAATGAAAACGTTAAATCAAATTATCAAAGCATGCCAAGCAAATTAAGGAAATTATCAAAGCATGCCAAGCAAATAAAGGAAAGAATCAAAAGCAAGTGAATAGGCTGCTTTTTTCAAAACTGTAACTAATCTTTAAAAAAACTCATACAAATCCAACCTAACGGTTGTTTTGAGTGCGCAAGATTTAATCATTTCTTGCTTTTTCATTGAAGAATCAAATGCAATTGAACAGGCCGCTTCCTTCAAAACCATAAACTAGCAAAACTGTAATTGATTTTTAAAAGAACTCACACAAAGCCAACCTTAACGGTTATTTTGAGCGCACATATTTAATCATCCCTTCCACCACGTTTGCTTTTAGTTTTTCATTTCTTGCTTTTTCATGGAAGAAACGTGGGCCACGCCATTCAGGTACGATTTTACCTTTCATTCAGAGGGTTTCTTGTTTAAAGATTTGGGGTTCGATTATGAAGTGAAACAGGCTTGTGTAACTTTGAAACAGGGTATACGAAGGTCGCAGAAAACACATAACTGCAATCAAGAATCTTATATACTCATTGCGCTTCTGCATTGTATGGTGAGTCTCACACATCTTTCTCGACCTTTTTTGTTTGTGTGTCTGTTTAACCTATCACCCTGTTTTTTTGCTTTGCAAGCTCCGCTGTGATTATAGCATTAGTATATTTAACAAAATGTAAGTATAATATAGAAAAATTAACCAAAAGAAAGAAAGAAAATTGTAAGCTACCTTATCTTTTAATTTCTTTTAAAAGTCGATCTATTCAACAGACCCAAAATTTAGTAGAAAGAAAAACATTGTGCATAAGTTACAGTCGAATGAATTAGAAGAAAGATGATGTAGATTTATGAGGAATTTACAGTTAAAGGGAAATTGGAAAGGTTTCTGATGTTCTTTCGGTAAAAAGAAATGGGAGAGCAATCTAAAATTCTAGACATGGCCAATGATGCAGGCGAAGTGTTTCTTAACTATAAAAAACAATCAGGAAGAGACTCATGTGGTACTGCAAATAACAATTTCAAAAGATTTTTGGATAAATAGTATGATTTACACAAGAAAATTGTGGAATCATTAGCTTTAGCCAATGCATAATCAATTTCTTGGATAAATAACATGTTTTATTGGAGAAAAATGTGTACTATCATAATAAGTAGATGCTAATGAGAAAATTTAGCCCATGCAAATGGTAGTATTAAATTTGATATTACCATCTAATCCACTGATGCCTTCAATGCTAATGATGGCATACCCACGAGCATATCTAAATTGTCCAGTCCCTCCAACCACAGATATCTCTCTTGGAGAGTTCTGGAAGAAGCGATCAGTGCCCTGAAAGTCAAGGGTGCTGCCATTATATCTCTTATTCTCAAACACTAGAGAGAAAACCATGTTAATAGAGGCGCCCTCCACATCTGAATTAGAATAAAATCCTTTGACCCTTCCCACGATGCTGGAGGATCTCTCAGGCTTTTCAGTCAGAAGGTCGTCTATAACCAACACCGTTCCAAACCCTAAAAGATTTGAGGACGTTCCATTTACTAACAATGTCGTGCATGTAGAAAACCATATTTTTCTCATGTGGAAAACACCAAGAACTAGATATTAGGGCAAGGAAAACAAGGCTAAGGAATGCCATTTGTGAAGCCATTGCAGAGCACAGAGCAGGCTTTCTATATTATACTTACATTTTGTTAAATATACTAATGCTATAATTAATTCTGGTTAGCTCTATTATATTATAAAATAATTTTTAGACTTCTTGTTGTTTGCATGTGAAATGGTATGAACTATTTCCCTCTTTTTGTTATGAAGATTTAAGCAGTGTTGGCCATTGTGTGTTAGCTAGTTGTCATGGTGGGTTTGGTTATGTGGTTTCTGCCAGGAATTACCTGCCTTGAAATCAGGGGGACACTTGCATATACTATCCTGTGTTATGCACCAATTAAAAATCTAAAATATCAAAGGCTTGCCACAATTTTTCAATGTTGTAGCCAAAGGAATCACTCTTCTCCCACAAGTAAACGGGTGGAGAATTGTGCCACAAAGAAGCCATACTTTCTAAGATCACCACTACCATAAAACACACCCTCAACATATTAATAGTAGTTTCAAGGGAGTTTAAATAAATTCGGTCAAACACCAACATAGGAGGAAATGAAAGCTGAAAATCCATCAGTATAGAGGCACAAAAAAATGGATGCACCGAAAATATGGAGTACCATAAACATACTCATCAGAGAAAATGAGAGAAACAGGTGTATCCTATTGTACCCAAATCCTACGTAACAATCAAAACAAAGTTAGAGAAAAATAAAGTTGGGAACAACTGTGATCCACATCACAAGATCGCACATATCCAACATGGCTGAGGAAGGATAGATTAGACACGGGAATGACAGGTGTCAAGCAAGCAAGAGGGATACAGAATAATAGATATTGAATCAATTACAGTAATCATGAATTAACACCAACGATCATTTCACATCAGTAACATTACTACCACATGAAAAATAAATCATAACCCAAGAAAACAAGACCACTTGGATTGCCATATCACCCTCAAGAATCCTTACAAATGTAGAAGTAACATTGCCATATTGGTCTTGCACCGTCCAGATCCAGCAATTGACAGTAAACAGACAACCTTTTCATACAATGGGCAAGCAAAGGCATATACGATTGATTTTAAGGAACTTCTCTCGATTGATTTTAAGGAACTTCTCTCCTTTCCTGCTGTCAAAGCAAGGAGGATTTATCTCTGGCCCCTACATTAACAGTTTGAAAACAACCATTCTCACTACTTGTATACAATTAACAGTTACAAAACAACCATTCTCACTACTTGTATACAATTTTCTGTTTATACTTCATTTTCATTATATTGGATTTTCTTTCATGAAGACATTGATTTCCTAAGTTCAGAAGAATTCAAGTTTTCTACCACTGGATGGAGAGCTTCTATCAAGTTGAGCAAAACTTGCAGTTTCTATGGGAGATAATGGCCTGCTTGAGCTAAGAGATGCTTCTGTAACAGGACAGCCCTGATGTAATTTGTCTATTGGATTGCATTTCATATCAACCTATAAAAAGAGATCGATACACACGGAAGCCACTATTGTCACATTAAGGGTCTCTAAAATATTAAAAAAATTACAAGTTCATTTCTACCTCACATCCATCCCAATGACAATTCAGCGAACCTAGCACAATGTCAAAATTATGTCATTCAGGCTATTGCTTTTTCTGAAATGTTGTGTACTGAGCTTTATATTATTAAACTTGGGCCTCTGTGCTGTTGCTATCAAAGCCATCAAAATCATGGCTGGATGTGCTCTCACTATTTTCTACCATGCCAGAGTCATCCTCAAACCGTGCAACTGTTTCCAGCAGTTCTGACTGAAGAGATGGACGATTCTCCCTCAAATATTTGAATCCTTCTGACTGCACAACCTCTGGATGATAAAATCAAGATGTGCTCTTTAGTACTGTAAAATGCACTGGTATTACTCAAAACTAGGAGCTACCATGATATGTTTAGTATAAACGAAGATTTATCTCACATACCTTCCAAATTTGATGCAGCAAACTTAAGAAACTCAAATTTCAGCTGAGAAGATAGATAGCATTGATCCAGTGATAGAATTGTACAAACATTGTCTATGGATATGCTTTGAAAGATTCTTGCCTCACACAAACTCTTTAATCTATCTAGCATAAACCGATTTGCTACTGCAAGTAAACATTCAGCCATTGACCAAGACATCGAAGGGCAAGGAGGTGAAGTAGTCACTGGCGATGACCATACGTGTTCATCCATATCTGGAAGGGTATCTCTATAGATAAAATGTAACACAGCCTGCATTACATTCAACAGAACAACACATATAAAATCAGTCCAGTGAATATAGATACAATCTCTTTCAAACTAATGTAATTGGAAGAAATGGTTTCATGATCATTGGCAAAACAAAGCTTACCTTGAACACTTTTGGCTGCATGTCTCCAATGAAAATTTCTTTATTTTTCTGCTCCTGTGAGGACCCAAAAAACTGGGATTTGAAAACAGGGGAACGAGCTGCGAGCACCAATCTGTGAGCATAAAATTTCTCCCCTGCTACACTAAATATGATCTCTACAATTTCCTCATTCTCCATCAGCTCCCCAAATTGTTGACTCAGGTTTGTTTCAGGGATGTCAACATGGTGTGAGTTAGGGCTTTCAGTCACAAATGTATCATCCTTTACAAAGTCAGATGTAACCCATAGAGATCCCAAGATTGTGAAATGCACAAAAAAGTAAAAACAAGTGAGAAAAAGAGGTAAACAGATTATAGTGGGCTCCCTTGTTATACGGGGCCCCAATTCTCCAAATCATATATATCTGCTACCATGTATTACCAATAGTGTTGTGTATAGCAACAACATGAGAGTTGAATATCAGAGAGTGAAGACCACTAGAGCAAATATTTTGTACAACGGAATATGGAATACCCATCAGCCATGTAAGAAGAATTTGCTCTATGCATGTAAAACACAATAAGAATGATGAGGGAATTGATGTCCTTGCAAGTAGCTATGTGAAAGCATGCATAACAGGTCTAAATAAGTTCCCATTAAGAACTGCAAATACTAACCAATGATTGCCACAGTTTGGCATATTTGAAAGTTATAGACCAGCCTTGTTTATGTTTCTTTAAATTTTGAGTATGGGCATCTATCAAAGGATAAAGGAAGGGGGGTTGTGTCATGTTGTCATTGCAATTGTCAAAGTAGGCATGCATGTAATATGTGGAAGCACGGACAAGGCATGTGAATATTTTACAGAATGCCACATAGCAAGCTGCTCACGAGACATTAGAAATGAGTTCAATTTTAATTTAATAACATTAAATAATAAAATTTTAATTTAATATTAATGTTTTATGTATACATAATAAATACTAATTATTTTTCTTATTATGCTATTTATACTCAACTTTATATTAATGTTTTGCATGAAATTATATGTTAAAATGATTTCATTTATTTTTAAAATAAAATAAAA